>VUQS01069700.1:0-11940 GCA_015108495.1 Heterochromis multidens
TTAAACAGACAGCACAAGTGAAGGGTCTGAACAACTCTGATCACCCACTTTATAACATCTTCATGGAACAAACAAACATCAGTACTGGAAGACTCCTCTCTCTCTGCTGTAAAACGGAGAGATACAGAAAATCATTCGTACCCACACCCATCAGGGTTTACAATTTCAATACAAATAGCAGATGAGCTGTCAGACAAATGAATTTCCCTCTGGGATCAATAAAGTTATTCTTATTCTTATTCTTATATAAAACACATTCCTGTAGTACAGACTCTATATCACACTTTAAACATGATGTACATAAAAGTGCTTCCAGCTAATTCTAAAGCAAAACTTTGAACATAACCTGGTCGGGAGCAGGTTATGTGTTCAGCATAAGTTACCACAGTGAATTAGCAGGTAAAAATAGAGCCACTTTTGTGACACGAAAACTAACTTTAAGTACACCTGTCTGGTGGCCATCTTTTATATACAGTCAGACTTTTGAGGGTTGGAGATACGCACATTACTTGACGTTAGTTATGAGAAATGACAAATATGTGATGCAACAGCACATAATTTCCATGTAAATTGCGGTATTTGCCAATGCAGTTTTATATACACTGTCACTGTATTTGCACTGCTGTTACTTCTGTTATTGTGTCATCTCAATACATGTAGAACATAAACCGGCTTTCAACTTTATGTATAATGAACACCTTTTGAAGCTCCGTGGTTTATATGTGGAAATGTTTTGAATAAATAAAACGAATGTGAAAATAATTGTGTGTCAGAGATGCTGCAGAATCAAAGGCATGCAGAAAGCAGCACCTTATCTAACCAGTTATTTTGATGTGCGTGTCAAAGTCTCTTTGCTAAACACACTGCAATCCTTGCTTGGCTATCTGATGAGGGTTTCAAGGAGTCCAATTAAAATCTCTGAACTTAGTAAGCTACTTATCAACAAGAACATGACATACCTAGAAAAATTAAGCTAGAAAGCAGATTTGATTTGTCATAATTATGGATGATAAGTTTAAGTCAGTGCAGTAAAGAGAGACAGGACAGAAGAAAGAAAATGTTTTGAAATGGGCTGTCATATTTTTTTTTTTCCATTATTCCTGGAAGTGGATTTATCAGGAAATAAGTTCAGGACTGTTTATGTTAGATGTTTATTAAACAGGGCTGTAAGGAGGTTAGACCACAAAACTTACAGAATAATTTTATTTTGTCGTCATTTATCATTTTATACATTTCACTATCACTTTTGCATGAACTGACTCATTCGATCAGCTAAAAATAAAAATAAATGAATCCACTGTTTCAAAATTCAAAAGATTCAAAGAAAACAAATTAATATCTATTTGAAAGATATACAACATTTCCCACAACCTAGACACATTCACTTTATTCGCTATAATTTTACAGTATGAATTAGTAGGTAAGTAAAGTTTATTTATAAAGTGCTTTCCACAGACAAGCAATCATAAAGTGCTAATAAAGTAAAATAGACAAGAAAATAAAATGAAGACAGAATCAAGTAAACAGGTCGTTCAAAAACAGTTACAATCAATAAAAAGTCTCAACAAAAAACCTGATTAAACAAAAGTGTGTTTAACTGTTTTTTTAGAGTCCAGGGAGTCAGCTGAATATAAATGTAGTGGGAGACTGTTCCAAAGTCTTGGTGCCACAGACTGAAAGGCTCTGTCCTTCCTCGTCTTTAATCTTGTAACAACTAACAAATTCTGAGCCTTTGATCGATGTGAGCAGCAGTGTGTTTAACAAGAAGATGGGATAAAAAGTCTGGAGCTTTTTTGTAAGTACAGAATTTCAAAACGAATCCTACAATCTGCTGGGAGCCAATGTAAAGAAAATAAAATGGGAGTAATGTGAGCTCACTTACGAGAGTGTGTTAATAGTCTGGCCACAGCATTTTGTAGAGAGATGACTTATCTAAACCGGTAAATTACAAACGTTATTGTGATGGTCCCTGGTTTTTCAGTGTTTTTGGTTTGACTTGTCGGCTTTGTTGTGTGTCTAGTTTCTCCTGCCTCCTGTGTTTTCTTGTGTTTGTCATTATGTTTAATGTTAGTTTTCATGTCTCAATCTGCCAATCTGAGACTTACAGCATCATGTCAACAAGCTGTAAGATGTATCCTTCACTAGATTTTGTGATTTTGTATTATTGTTGGGTCTTTACCCTACAATACAAAGCGCCTTGAGGCGACTGTTGTTGTGATTTGGCGCTATATAAATAAAATTGAATTGAATTGAATTGAATTGAATAGATTTCATATATCTTATATTTCCTGAAGACTTTGCTAAATTATATTTAATTATAAATATACCTAATCTAACATGTAATATTTAATGGTATTGGTATTTAATGGTTAGAAAGTACTTTTTTCAACATAGTTTGGTTTGTTTTGGTATCTAATAACTAAGGAAGCTTGTTTCTGAAACTGATTTTTTTATTTTTATTTTTTTTCAGTCCGTAAGTCAAAATTTCGGATTCGTATCTCGAAATTTCAACTTACTCAGAAGTAACTTGAAATTTTGACCCAAAATTTTAAGACAATAACTAAAAATTTTGACTTAGCTCTGCCCAGAAATGTTTTAACAATCTTCCATAACTAACCCTTTAACTCTTCCAAGGTCCACTTTTGGTTGGCCTTTGGTGTTGTTTTTCATTAAGCGCATGGATGGATGAATTTCTTCTATCCATCCATCTATGCTCTGCTGCTTAACCAGCTCTGGGTCACACAGGCAGCAGTCTATACAGAAAGTTACAGAAAATTTATTTTACAATTAGAATCAGAATCAGAATACTTTATTAATCCCTGAGGAAATTATGTGGTGACAGTTGCTCCAGGACAGTAAGAAAGTAATTAACAAGTTAAAATACCAATATTAAATAATACAGTACATTACAAATTACAATATATTACAAATAGCTCTAATAATACAATAACTCAATATATAAATATCCTGATATATTACAGAAAATTACCTATAGATTGAGGTGCCCCTCTTATCATACTGCCTTTGTTATATTAAGGGTGTACAAATAGTTATTCTCACATGCAGATTTATTACATAAAGAATTTCACAGGGGTTGTACAGCAGCATACCTCTGGCACCCTTTACCCTTTAAAATGGTCCACATACATTGCAAAATAAAAGCTTTGTTGTTAATAAGTTGCCAGGAAGACACTGAAGACAGTATTCTTACACTGAGTGGTGCAAATCTAAATGCTAATGTGCTGACTACTGAAAACTAAACTACTAAAAAAAAAATTTACATTACCCTTTAATTTATTAATGGGAATTATTCAAAAGGCACCCACTGAACAAACTGATTCTGATTTTCTGAAGACTTTATGCTCTGCCCACAGACACATCACTGCTGCTATAAAAGCTTCTGTCATTCTGCTCTCCTGCTACATTTTGCTTCTTTGCGCTACCATGTCAGTCATTAGTGACCACAGTGCCTTTAATGTTTGCTAATGCATTCTCTCATTGTCAACAGCAACAACATCAGTATGGCTCTGCAGAGAGGTAATATGGGAGGCTGAAGGTGGTGACTCATCAGGTGGAGGCAAAAGAGCGACCTTGAATGTTAGGTGTCCACAATTCAGCCATTTGTGGTGCCTGCATGGATGTGACAAATCAGCCTGGCAGCTGAAGTGAGCCGAACAAAGAAAACATGATGCCAAATAATAGCACACATCAAAAAGTAAAGGTAAAAGTCTTCCATCTGTTCTTAAGCATATCCACAGACTTGTGTACAGCATGAAAATCAGATCAGTCACCACTGGCTCTCCAAACCTGCACAAACAGACCCACAACTGATGGCTGCACGTTTTTCATTTTTCAGATTTCATTAAAAAAATACCTTAGAACTTCTATTGATATACTATCAATTTACAACAAATACAGTGTTTTTGATTTTAACAGAAAAAGAAGCTACTTTCAGCTGCTGCTCCCGTATCGACCAGGGTTCACCACAGCAGGTAGCACCGCATATTCAGTTTTTACATCTGATGTGCTTCCTGACACAACCCCCGAGGGATCTGTGACTCCTCCTGGATCAAACAAGGATCTTTTGTTTGTTGGACAAATGTGTAAACCACTAAATTATGGAGCCACAGTTGTTTTGATTTTAATAATAATATTAAAAACCATTAATAATGCATCAGCAAAGTTGCCATGTGTCATTCATTGAATACAATGGTCTTAGATGGAGTGGTGCTTTAACAATCTAAATGCTGATGAGCTGCTCACAATGCTTACAGTTAGAGTAGTACAGAGATGACGTTTTTGTAGGCCAACCCAGAAGTTAGTCCTGGTTAATTAATTCCTGTCAGGAGTTCATGTTTACGATACTTAGACAGCAAGGTAATCTCTACTATTTATTGCAACTTTCATGATTTTTGAAACCTAAATTCAATTGCCAAAAGCAAAATGCTAACATTAGGCTATAAGTGAATGGTTGCAAGACTTCACTTATACCACAGTTAAACTTCCTGTGTTTGGCGTGATGACGTTAAATGTCCCTGAAAACCCTCTCTGTGACATTTAAAGGTTCAGAAATTACAAGTAGGGTATGTAGTTACTTTCTTCATGTTGTAGTGTCGGTCATATCTGTCATAACTAAGGTAATCTGGTGGACTCAAGATGTGGAGGTTAAGTTTAGTGTGTTTATTTACAGTGAACGTTCAACAAGGTTAAACAAGGTTAAGGTTAATCCACAGAATCTCTCTCCACTGGGAAAAACTCTCTCTCTGTAACACACATGCGAAGGAGATCCAGGAATCCTGCACAGATGAGCGCAAACAGGTAAGACAGAAGCAAAACACAATGAAGAATCAGGTAAGAGGAGCCAAAAACACTGACTGTTTCCTGCTTAACAATCCAGCATCGAATGAAGGTCTTTCTCCTCCTTAAGTAATAACCAGGTGATCACAGGATTGCCAACAGGTGAGTTCATCAGCAGGTGTGCTGGACGGACGATCTCCTCTCCGAAAATGTTTGTAGACCATCCATCCATCCATCCATCCATCCATCCTCTTCCGCTTATCCAATTCAGGGTCGCGGGGGGGGGCTGGAGCCTATCCCAGCTGCTGTTTGTAGACCACTTTGTTATTTTTCTCCTCCCTCCACAGGAACTGAAGTCAGCTGAATGTGTGCTGAAAAGAGCCCCTTTTAATGATTTCTTTCTCCAGCTACCCATCATGCAGATATTTGAACTTATGTAATGCAAATATTAACAACTGTTTTAGTAACTGTACATAAAAATGTAATCTGATTACAGTAACACTTTATACCCAACACTGTTTATGAAGAATTAGCCACACATGCAAATGATTGCAGCTTTCATTAAAGCAGATTGAAACAGTTTTATGTCATACACTTTTTGGTCATGAAAAGACTGGAAAAAAGAGACACCACTGCGGCTGTACCCAAATATTCAGGTATGTGGGTATTTGTTATCGGTGTATCCTTGTGACTGAGGTAAAAGTGTTAGAAAAGACCTAAATACAGAAAACAAGTCAAATACAAAAAGAGTCCAAAAGGAAGCAACAAGAAATCTAAAAATCATCTCAGGGAGCACAAGAAGAGACAAAGAGCAGCATGAGACAGTATAAAGGGGGAGTAATAAAAGCCACACTGATAAAGGAAAAGGGAAGACAGGACTACAGACACACTGAGGGCTGACAGGCAACTGGAGACAGCTGGGGAATCAGACAGAGCTGAACATAATTAACACAGGTGAAGTCAGTTAGGGCAGGACTGAATAACAGACAGGAACAGAAAGATAAGACAAAGCTAACAGCACTACAAAGAATACAAATCCAATGTGAACCAAAACACAGGACTGTAAAATAAAAGGAGCAAAAGACTCAGTCAAAGACTAAAGGTCATCACAAGAACAGGAAGCAAAAATTTAATTATAAGACATGAATCCAAAACTGAAAAACATAATTGGATTCAGGCATTATACCGGGATTTCAAGATTTGATTTTCTATGCGTGTGTGTGTCTTTTATAAAGAAATATATACCACTGGAGCTCGGTTGGCTTGCAAACTTAGTGGCTCTCCTGCATTATTTGTGGATTTTTTTATACCCTTTTAGATATTTCTATTTTTCTAAAGCACCTGGTGAAAAATCTATGCTTCATCAAGCTTTCTGGCTGCGAGTTCTCTCCCTCTGTACCTTTCAGTGAGTTGGTACCCAGATGGAGGCTGTGCACTGTTCAAGTGAAAGAAAAGAGACATGCTGGTCAGATTGGAAGCACTGTAATTTTTCCCCATGAACTTAATGAATAGATACAGTCATGGCTAAAAAATGCCTGTGGAATTCTGTATTTCACAAAATGCTCTTAGACTGTGCTGCAGAAGGAAAAAGCACAAGAGACTGTGTGAGTTCACATCAAAATCCAAACTACAATTATTGCTGATGAGTTGCAGATAAAAGTAAGGAAACATGGATAAATCAGAGTTCATTGTTTCACCCTTACATGTCCAACACAACATTACAACATGCATTACAATAACCATTATTCTGTATTACTGACATCTGTTTAAACTGTGCCCCTGAATTTTATCCACTAATAGTATTTTTTGGGAAAAAAAACTGACTTCCGCCAGTTCTACCCCACAGCCTCCTAGTAGATGCACCTATGTTACAAATTTGAAAATCCTAGTTGACTTCCTTCTTGAGTTATCGCATTCATAAGATTTTCAGAAAACTTGACTTCTGACCTTGACCTTGAGGTTAAGGTCACTGAGGTTTGAACTCGTCCGAGATTTTTAGGAGATGCATCTGTGGTGTGAGTTTGAAAATGTGGAGCTCTTTTTTAAATGCATACCTAGAGGCAAGAGTAAAGAGAACAGAAGGCATGGATTTCAATACGGTTCCAAAAGCAATGCATCTAGATCATTTTAAATAAACTTAGCAGAAGAAGTAAGAAAATTGGTGTTTAGTCGATTCTTTCTTTGTTGGAACAATGCTTCTTGGCAATAAATCTTATACTGTTGGAAGCCTGTTTATTTCCCTTAAATGGTGCCACATTTGTAAGGAAAATGCATTTGTGGGTTGAGCAGCAGAGTTGAGTATGTGGGTTGTGCCAAATCTTCTCTGTCGATGCCAAACAGATTATTCTGTGGTGTGCTGTTCGTGCCAGAGTGGCCAACACAACCACATTGGCTGACTTGCGACAAATGCTGGTTGAAGAATGGGATGCTGGTGACCAGCATGAGGAGGAGGTGCCAGGCTGTTGTGGCTGTGGATGGTTCTTCCACATGCTACTGAGGCCCCTGTTTGTTAAATGAATAAACTGCTAAATTGCCAATATGTCTTGTTTCTTCAGACTTCAGTCATCCAATCCAGTAAACACCAAACGAGTCAATAGCAGAATAAGCTGTTTGGCAGAGAAGATTTGGCAAGTTTTTGGGCGCAACCCTCATACTCAACTCTGCTGCTCAACCCACAAATGCATTTTCCTCACAAATGTGGCACCATTTAAGGGGAAATAACCTCTAAGCTTTCCAATGATATAAGATTTATTGCCAAGCATTGTTACAACAAAGAAAGAATTGAACAAACACAAGATATCTCCCCATCATTAAACCACCAGCAGCAGCCTGAGCTGTTGATAAAAGGCAGGATGGATCTGTGCTTTCATGCTGTTTAACTGACAGGAGTGGCACCTGGTGTGGTCTTCTCCTGCTGTAGCGCATCTGCTTCAAGGTCTGAACCTGGCATAAGTCACTGGAATAATTAAATACTTTAGGAATGAGACAGTCATTTAAAATATGCATTGTGTGTAAGCCTGCTGGGTTGAAGCTTTTTTAAATTTCCTCTTGTAAAAAAATTAACTGGATTTTACTCTTATAAAAGCACCTCTCTGCTCAGATAAAATGATTTTGATTGTCTGTCTGATCTCACGAGTTAAACTTCTACAGACAAATCTGCTTAAACCTTTGGGTCTCAACCTTTTTCTTGAATGCCCCATTTCAGAAGAGAAAAAAACAGTATTAGTCAGTCAGTAATAATAAAAGAAATATTCATCTGCAGTGAAACAAAGGTCATCAGCAAACTGTTTTTTTCTGCAAAATCTCATTTATTTGACTTCATACTTCAAATTTTTAAGTTTTAATACATGGGCTATCTTTTCTTTAGTGGTTCACACCCCACCTGCAGTGGCTCTGTGCTCAACAGTTTGAGAACCACTGACGTAAAGCAATATCTCTTGAGTCTTTATCCAGTCAGTTTGCAAAGAGGCTGCCCCGTTTTAAATCACCACATCAGTCCAAATCGGCACAAAATGGGATAGTTGTTCAGGAGAAATGTTCTCTTCTGGGAAATCTGCCATTTTCTGCTTAAGTCATTTTCATCTGTGGCATCTGCAGACTCCACAGTTTGAGATATTTCATCTTATTTTTATTTCTTGCAGTCTTGGTATATGTAACCTAATAGCTCCTGCAGTTTCTGCAAAATCTTGAGAGAAGGTGATTTCTTTATGCATAACCCAGCTAATTATGGATATGTGTCAGAATCAAATGGAGCACATGCTGTTCCCCGGAGATAATGACAGGATGTTTAGTGCTATCAGGCCTTGCTGCCTAATTCCAACTATGATCAACACGTCCTGCAGAATAGGATCCAACTTATTAATTTTTTTGTTTTTTTTAACCTGTCAGATGTGAGTGCTTTTATTTCATTCAGGAACCTTTTCTGCTGACTGAAGCGAATAATGGCTATTCCTGCTTCGTTAAGATGCTGCTGAAGAACAACCGTCACCTAATGCAGTCAACGTAGGGAAGAAGTAATAGAGGTTTCCAGTAATTACTTTCTTTTATGACACAACTCCAGCAGATTCCTGGTCAACTTCAAAACCCATTTAGCTGTTATTGTAGCTTCTTCTAGGCAGTAATTTTCTTCATCAGCTGATGATGTTTGAGATGTTAATTATAACTATCTCTAGAGTGCTATTAGCCAATTAACAGATTTTTCCAGAAACTTTGTCCCAAAATGGATGAGTTCAAGAACCAAAGAGATGTTGAAGCATCATCAGCTCTCCTGAAACGGCCTCCTGCGAGAGCCTGTAGGTGGTGTTAAAGCAGACACATCCATCAGCTCTTACCTAGCCATTACAGATATTCAGCCAGTGTACTATGCCTAAGTTGCCCCCCAGAAGGCCTAAACACCAGACAGTTTTATTTAATACCAAAGGTACAATTGCTAAATTAATGTATGTTATCAGTCTACTTTTGCTGTGAGCCCCAAAAAGTTGAATCTGTTCATCTGGACGTAGCGTTTTTTTTTTTTTTTTAGTGGGAGAAACGTTTCGTCACCTTCTGGTAACGTCTTCAGTCAGTGGTGCTGGTTTTTGGTCATTATGCAATGTACTGTTTATAAGGTTGGGGATCCCTGCAGCCAGCTGAGACTGAAGAAGTTACCAGAAGGTGATGAAACGTTTCTCCCACTAAAAAAAAGAAAAACGCTGCGTCCAGATGAACAGATTCAACTTTTTGGGATTCTTTTACCTGGATTATTGAGCATGCATCAAGAGATTTTGCTGTGAGCCATTTTACATCTATAAGAATAGCTCAAAACTACAGAGAAGTATAAAAAAGAAATAAAGAAGCAGGAAAATGTTATATCTTAATACTGTTTTACCTGCTGGGTTAATATTGTCCATATATAGCAAAACAAATGACTGTAATCTTACTGTAATCCTTAATTAGAGGACTAAAGAGAACGACATTAACAGTGTTTCAGTGCTCTCTCACTGGTGTGTGTCATAGCCTGCTACTGATCTGTGTGTTTTTAATTCTCTGAGCCCTGTAAGGGCTGAGCAGGTTCACTCCACCCTAAGGGGTGGAGCTCGGAGCCTTTCCACTCCCCAGCCGGATCACCTGTGCCTCATCAGCCTCATCAGCCGCAGTATAAATGGAGAGCTCTGCCACCCAGTCTTCTCCAGATTCTCAGCCTTACTAGTGCGGTAAACAGGCTCAGTCTCTGCGCGCTTCATGTCGCCATTTCCCTTATGTGTATTAATGTCTTTGTTCCTTGTGCCTCTGGTGTGCATTCCTCTGTTGGCCACAGAGTGGTTTCAAGTTCACAATATCTACCTTCTTCCATAAAGTGCTGGTCATCCTCTCATCCGATCTAAATCACCCTCTGACGGCTCCTTTCCTCACACCAATGCGGACCAGTGGACCTCCTTACCTCCTCTTTACCTGGATAACCTCCGAGCTCACAGGTAAGCACGCTGGCTCTGCTCACACATCTCTTGTAGAAAATTCTTTGGAAAATCCTTTAGAAATTCTGCCCAGACTAATTCTCGTCTCTCACTCCTGTCCCAAACCAGAGCGGTTCCCAGATTTCCCTTTATCCCCTTGTTGCAACATGTATACTGTGTGTGTGTGTGAATAAAGACATTTTAACACAGTACCACTCCCTGTTGTTGTTCTTGTTTGGGTCTAGCACTTGAGTCCACTTTCCTCCGTTTAAGCCGGTTCATAACAGGTATGAGCTCCAATACCTGACTGTAGCCAACCCCTCCTGGGGTATAGGCCGTTGACAAGGGTCCTCCAAAGTGTCCAGTCTTGAGTCATTGATTCAATCTGATGTCGGGTGTATCCCAACTTCTTGGTATCATTTTGGAGGTCTCTTTGCCATTTATTCTTTGGCCTGCCTCTTTCTCGCTTCCCTTGCGGGTTCCACGTCAGGGTAGCAATTTAGTGAGCCTTTCCAGTTTGATACATGGTCTTGACATTCCATGTACCAATGCTGATCTTCTCGGTTGAAAGGATTTTCAGTCCTGTAGTTTCCAAAAACTCCTGGCTTTCCCCGCACGACGTCCTTAATCTTCAGTTTGAAGATCCTTCTTCTAAAACCAAGCCCCCTTGATGTTCTCTTGTCGACATTTTGGTTTTGGACCCCACATTTTGAAGCTTCATTAGCATTTTGGCCACCACTAAAGCAAGAAGTTACCTTGTGTGAATGAAAGGTTGGAGTGCCAAGTTACCAGTTGACGCTACCTAGCTTGGTTAGCAAGCTGCATTCATTAATGGTATGTATTCAACACAGAAACACACATAGCAGCTAATTACTTCTAAGTAACAGGCTAATAAAAATATTAGAATTTCACTGACCAAAACATCTGTGTAGGTTCTCAGTCAGTGAAGACATTTCACCTCTCATCCAAGAGGCTTCTTCAGTTCTAAAATCAAAAGGTGGAGAGTCCCAGGTATTTAAAGTCAGGTATTTAAACTCACCAAAACGGAAGCACAAACTTCTGGGATAGTGTGTACCACACAGCAAGCCATAACATTAGTCAGATAATCCTTTTAAAATCTCAAAAAGGCTCCAACTGTCATGGTCCCTGGGTTTTTACCCAGGGTTTTGACTTTAGTTATTTTTGTATAATATGAGATTATGCTTTTGGTTCTGAAGTGTTTTTGAGTTTACTGTTCTGGATTCTTGGAGTGTCTCTGGTTTTGCATTTTTGGTTCGAGTTTGGGTTTTCCAGGAACCTCAGAGTTTTGTCATTTGTATATCTAGATCTTGGTTCTTGGTTTCTTTACGTTAGTTCCCTATGTCTGGTGTTCAGTGTCTCTCGCGCTCTCTCTCGCGCTCTCTTGCTCTGTCTCTTGCCCTCTCTCTCTCCCTCTCGCTCTATGCTCGCTCCCTGTGTTTAGGTCACTTGTCTCATCAGTGTTATTCTGTTCAGGTGTGTTTCCCAGGTGTGTCCACTCTGCCCTTATTTCCTCTGTGTATTTAGTGTCTCTGTTTGCCTTTGTTCCTTGTCGCTGTCTCCCTCAGTGTGTGTGCTCTCATCCCATCGTGTCAGTTTTGTCCCGTCATGTCTTTTCATTCCAGCCAGTCAGTTTTCCAGTCAGTCAGTTCAGTCATCTCCTTTGCTGTTTAGCTTTTTGTTATTTTTGAAC
>VUQS01069702.1:0-10453 GCA_015108495.1 Heterochromis multidens
AAAGGTGAGGGCTTGGAAGTGGAGATATAAGCCTTTTTTCCCAACGGTCATCATGGGAAATGTCAACTCTCTGCCCAACAAAAGTGATGAGCTGGAGATATTGGTGAGGACTCAAAGTGTGCCGTGAGTGCAGCCTCATGTGTTTTACTGAAACATGGTTGAACCAAAACATCTCAGACTCCAGTGTGGATCTACTTGGTTTCACTCTCATGCGGTTGGATGGAGATGCTAAAGCTGGTGGTGGGAGAGAAGGTGGGAGTCTGGATTTAATTGTGGACCAGAGATGATGTGGTCCTGCACATATCACTGTTAAGGAGAGGATGTGTTGTCCTGATGTTGAATTGTTGGTATGCAGCCATGTTGTGTGCCAGGAGAGTTCAGTCATATCATAACAATATTTGTGTACATTCCACCCAAGGCAACAGATGAAGCTCCATGTGAAGTTCTCCATGAAACTGTTGCTAGGATACAGACTAAACATCCAGGGGCACTCTTCATAATATCAGGAGATTTCAATCATGTTTCCCTCTCCTTCCACCTGACTGGATTCACACAATTTGTTGACTGTGCTACCAGAGAAAAAAAAACCCTTGATCTCCTGTACACCAATGTCAAAGAAGCTTACAGAGCTGCTGCTTTACCACCACTTGGCAGATCAGACCACAACTGGAAGACTCCTCTCTACAGAAAATCATTCACACCCACAGCCATCAGGCTTTACTATTCTCATACAACTAGCAGATGAGCTGTCAGACACACGAGTTTCCCTTTGGGATCAATAAAGTTATTCTTATTCTTAATCTTGACTAATGGCTAAAGGCTGTCATAGACACTGCTTAACAAAACCTGAAACCCCAGTCAGAGACAACGGGATCAGCTTTCTCTGTGAAGCTGAGCCTTCTACTTCAGGGTCTAAATCTATAAAGAACATAAAAATAAAACAGTAAAATTCAGCACTGTTGCAAATCAGACAAGAGAAGAATGCTGCGGAAACTCATTAATCTGGTGATTTCTGGCACCGAGCGGTCAAATAATCATTTGAATTCCACTGAATGGTTTTGTGGCTCAGTGCTGCTGGTTATTTCTAAGGTGACAGATATATTCATCTCGCCTCGGAGCACAGTTCAAAGTTCATGTTTGACTTTAACAGACAGATATATTGACGCAGAGTTGTGAGAAGCTTTACACAGATCTCAGGTTTGTGTTTTAAATGTGCAGTCGAAGCGCAGCCTGCAGAAAGTCACGGAAAGTCTTTTCAGACGTAAAGTGAGTGGAACTCTGCTCCCGTCCTGGTTTACTCACAATTTACACAGGTTTACTATCCAGCGAAGTGGACCGGATGAGGCGTGGCTTTGGTCATTTCGCGCGAAAATTTGTTTCTTCTTCCTGTGAAGTGTGAACACTTCCGGAGAGAGTTTATTGATGGGCACTGTGTTTGCTGAGGTCGGTTCATCAACGCTTTTAGTTTTGTGTCCAGTAGCAGCAACATGTCTCAGGCTCGGGTTACCGATTTCTTTTCCCGTAAAAAGAAAAGCACCGGCGGTCCAGCGAAGGCAACCAGGCAGCGCGGCTCCTCTGGGACGAGCGGCGCGTTCGCTTATTCGTCCTCAGTTCATGAAGAATTTGTCCGAGTTATCGACGAGGCCGCGGGGCTTAACAATGGCGAGTGTGCAGTCAGCAACGCCGCAAAACACCCCCCCTCCAGTCCCCGTACACCGAAGGGGTCCTCGGTTGACGCAGAGTTTGACCTCGGTGCGGCCGTGTTTGCGGCTGCTACCGAGCACAGCACAGCAAAGAAGAGGCGGCAGGCGGTGGCCGGTGGACACGCAAAAGCTATCGTTCCAGAGAAGGCAACAAGAAAGTCTGCCAGGAAGAAACTGGACCTGCCGGCAGAGACGCCACAGGTAATGATGATTTGTTGGCCGTGTACACTTTCACAGACGGCGGCCTGTGAGCAGTTATTTGTTCATGCTGAGCTCAGAGGCACAGTCCGGGCCTGCAGAACGCTTTAACTCAGCTTTGTGACTTAAACAAAGACAGCAGCTTGATAACGTTATGAAACAGGCTTTTCTTTAACAAAGGTTACTGCGTGTCTGTGTGGGAAACACTCATGACAACTAAATCTATTGTGCTGTGCAGGCTGCATCCCCCCCCCACAGTGAGGTGAGCCAGCAGCCCCTGGCTTCAGCAGTCCCTGTGAGTGGACAGGCTGCTGAGGACAATGGGAACCTCCAACAGAAGGGTTCAGTGATCAGACCTGGAGGGCAGCGCTGCATGGTAACACCACACATGTAATCTAATCTGTTGTGTACTTTTGATTTAAGAGGCCAAACTTTTAATGCTGACTTCATTTCTAACAGGTTCTGGGTAAAGAGGGCGTTGCTGCTCTCAAGTCGCGCATTCTGAGGATTACGAAGCATGTAGATGAGATCCCTGACACTGCTTCCTCAGCTTCAACTGCACCCTCCTCCTCTCCTCCATCTTTGGTGTCTAACAGTAGTACCCCTCCTGTCCCAAAAACCATCCTGTCCCCAACTACTAATGCTAAGGCCCTGACGTTCACTGTAGCGCGTGCCAAAGAGCTGGCAGCTAAAGCTCAGAAGAGGAAGGAAGAAAAAGAAGCTGAGGAGTGTGAGCTGGCTGAGACACAAGCTCAGGACAGGTGAGCACTTAAACACATGTACAGAACACAAGAAAAAAAACTTAGTGAAATATGTGTGTTCCCTAAGATAAGGTTCTGTTTAGTCCACAAAAGACCAAATGTTTTCCCTCGTCCAGCACTGAGTACCCAGCATACCAGCGGTACCACACCCTTGCCCAAGCTGTCCCCGCAGGCCTCTCACTCCCTTACCATTACAAGGTGCTGGCTGAGATGTTCAGAGGCATGGACACTGTGATCGCCATGTTGTACAACCGCTGTGAGACTGCAACCTTCACCAAGATCAAACAGGGAGTTCAGGACATGATCCACAAGTAAGTGTTGATGGGACTGGCAGTCAGTGGTGTTTCTGGCTCAGGGATGCATAACTGATGTCTTTTATTCAGTTAGCCAAATGAGAAGTTCATTAGACAAAAGTTCAAATGAAAATTGGTAGAAACCCAAAATATTTAAATGATTCTCTAAATTTTTAACAGAAAAATTCCAGTCGTCAGAGAAATTGGAAGGCACCACAGTGAAAAATCATATGAAGGCCTTTTAGATGGGTTTAGAAAACAGCTCTGCTTAACACAAGGTTTTTCTGACACTGAAGTGGAACCTGCAGCACATCTAAGTAAAGCAACATTACAGAGAGCAGCCTTCTTCACATTTAGACTTGTTTTCCAAACAGTCTCAATTTAACATGAAATTGAATGGACCTGGATGGCTGCTAAAGCCCCCCCCCCCCAAAAAAAAAACCTCAATAAATTGCACAATACATTTTTAAGCTGAATTACAAAAAATGCCAGATGTAGCGAATACAATACAGATGAAAAATTATGCAAATTAATATTTAATTAATTTTATTTTTTTTTACAAACTTTGTTGAAGGTTCAATAAACACTGTTTTCAAAAAAGAATATTTTGGCAATTATTTCATGGTTCAGGCTTTAAAGGGCTAATAACTTCCTTTTTTTTCCTCTTTGAGGCGGTTTGAAGAGAGCCACATGGGTCAGATAAAGACTGTGTTTCCTGAGGCATACACATTCAGACAGGAGAAGAACGTCCCAACTTTCAACAGCAGCATTAAGAAGGGCAGCTACCAGCTCACCGTGGAGCCCATCATTATCTCTGGTTAGAACACACATCTTCTTCAGCTGAAAATGCTACGCTCGGGCATGTTTTGATCACAACTTGAGACAGTTCAAATTCAGTCAACCACATTTGTCTAAATGAAATATTTGTAAACCGTGTAAATGGATGGTCTTGATGTCTATGTGGTTATTCCCCTCAGAACATAATGAAGTCCGACCTGTACTGTCAGCCTCTCATCTCCTGGAGAGAAGACACATCTTCCACCAGAACCTGGTTTCCATTGTCAAACAGCACCACAAGGTCTGTGTCTGCTCTAGTTTGGTTCCATTTTGGCTTCATGTAATAAAATTCACGGAACAATAAACAGACACAGAGAAAATGTGTGTTTGTCATCTCATAAAACTTGTTTAAATCACCTTTGTCTGCAGGCTTTCCTGTCCTCGCTGGATCCCCCAATGTTGGTTCCAGAAGACAAACTGACCCGCTGGCACCCTCGCTTTAATGTGGACACTGTCCCGCTTGTCCAGATGAGCTCACTGCCTCACATTCCTCAGACTGAGAAACTGGCCACAGCTCAGGAGGTGCTTGACAAGGCCCGCTCTCTCATCACACCCAAGGTGCTGCACCAGTTTTCATGTTTTCACATCCTCACATTTCTCTGCATGTAATATCAGGTTGTTGTAGTCCAAAATTAATATTTGTCAGGTATTCACCCCTGTAGCACCTACAGTTTCAGGACTTTTTTTTTTTAATGTCATCTGTGCCTTTGTGTAAGTGTGTTCTTAGAATGCATTTTGATGATGTGAATAGAAGTGGACAGTCGAGACAAATTGATGTCACATTTGTTACTGCTGATGTTGCTTCATCTCAAAGGTCAGATGGTCCCACGGACAGTTATTACGTCAACATTTTACCTCGATTATAATTAAAGAAACACATGTGACAGCACACTCAGTACTGTGCTTTAAAGGGGACACTACATACTGAGAGGGGTATTAACAGAATCAAAAAGCCAAATAACCGATATGGGTTAGATTACGTCAATTAAAGGTTCTGAGTGACGATTTTGATTTTTGATTAATCGCACAGCCCTACTTCAGTCTGTCACCAGACTAGTGTTGGATATGTTTTGGGGCATTGCCTGTATACGCATATAGGCACTTATTGTTGATCAGCTGGAAACTGGAAGACTGTTATAAAAGCAGGCTCTTGCATTGATGTTGTATTGTATGTATGTTCCATCTTTCAGTGTAGCATTGGTGCTGACACATGGCAGGTCATCAGATTGGATGCACCCCATGGTTGTGGTGGTCGTTTACACTTGTATTTAGCACTGTTCACTTTTATTATTTTATCAGGAGCTACACAGAGAAAAAAACTGTTTTTACAAGATGTACCTGGCCAAAGGTTGCAGCTTTACAAATTCACAGCAGATTCAAATGCAACATGTACATGAAATGACAAAAATGGCAGTGCCCCCTGAAGAAGAGCCTCATACCTTGTTCACTGCTTTCTTTATGATGCCTCTAAATTCATATATAGATTGATCTGATCACCAAAAAGATATCAACAATAAATTCCTGTAATCAGGAATGTTTGAACATGATAATAACGATAATATTTTATTATTATTTTCATAATTGTCATTATCATAATTGAGGTTATTGTACTCGGCCCTAAAAATCTTAGAAACATGGTGTCTAACCAGATACTTACTCTGGATGGCATTATCTTAGCCTCCATTACACTGTGAGGAATCTTGGAGTCATTTTTGACCAGGATATGTCCTTCAATGCACATATTAAACAAATATGTAGGACTGCTTTCTTGCATTTGCACAATATCGCTAAAAATAAAAACATCCTGTCTCAGAGTGATGCTGAAAAACTAGTTAATTTATTACTTCTAGGCTGGACTACTGTAATTCATTATTATCAAGCTGTCCTAAAAGCTCTCTGAAAAACCTTCAGTTGATCCAAAATGCTGCAGCGAGAGTACTGACAGGGACTAGAAAGAGAGAGCATATTTCTCCCATATTGGCTTCTCTTCATTGGCTCCCTGTTAAATCCAGAATTGAATTTAAAATCCTTCTCCTCACATACAAGGTCTTGAATAATCAGGGCCCATCTTATCTTAAGGCGTTTTCACACCTATAGTTCGTTTACTCTGGTCCAAATTAGTTGATAAGTTTGTAAACTTGTAGCTTTTTCCTGTGGTGTGATTTCTTTTCACACAGAGAAAAATCCAAGCAAACTCCAAACGAACCATAATGCATCATTACAAACCCTGTGAGAACATTTAGTCTGCTTATTGGCCAGATATGTCTGGGGTGGGAGCAACAAAAGTAAATACCAGAAGAAGTTGCTGTGTTCTGGACTATTGGAGAACATGGAGAATTTACATTAATTTCAAAACTTAATTTAAACAAAAAAAAAAAAAATCATATGTAATTATTAAACTGTCATTTTCTCCTATAGTGTTTCCTTTTGTGCTCTCTTTTTTCCCCTCACAGCAGATGGCTGCCCCTCCCTGAGCCTGGTTCTGCCAGAGGTTTCTTCCTGTTAAAAGGGAGTTTTTCCTTCCCACTGTCGCCAAGTGCTTGCTCATAGGGGATTGTCTGATTGTTGGGGTTTTTCTGTATTATTGTAGGGTCTTTACCTTACTGTATAAATCGCCTTGAGGTGACTCTTGCTGTGAAGTGGCGCTATATAAATATAAATGAACTTTATTAAGTGTAATAACTTTTTGTAAGTTAAATGGAATCACTCTTTTTCTTTGTTCAGATGGAGAAGGCTCTGGTTGGGCTGGCTCTGAGGACAGAAGACCAAGTTGCTGACAAAGAGCCAACACCTCAGAAGAATCCAGCTGTCCCTGCAGCTCAGGTCCCAAATGCCCTGAAAGGGGTGTCCCAGTCTCTGTTGGACAGGGTAGGTAAACCAAGCAGAAAGTTCTGCAAGGGTATGTTGGGATCGATTTTTATTCTTTTGTTATGTGACTTGTTTTAAACGACTGCTGAAAACACATTTTTATAGGTTAGCTTTCCCTTAATCTTTTTGTTTATTTTGGGCCATAGTTTACAATTATTTGCGTGTATGGAGGTATGTATGTTGGAATAAATGTCTGACCGTATGGTTGATTATGTGTCTATATGTTTGAACATGTATACATATCTTTGTGTGGCTTTTATCCAAACTGTGAAGTTCTTTGTAACTCTGTTTTGAAAAGTTGTTGTTGTTGTTCTTTTCAGATTCGGGCAAAGGAAGCACAGAGGCTCCAGGCAGCCATGACTCGAAACAGCAACCAAGAAGAGCGCCTGTTGATGATGTCACGACTTGGGGAGCTGGCAAGGATTCTCCGCAATGTGTTTGTTGCAGAGAAGAAACCGGCTTTAATAATGGAAGTGGCCTGCAGCCGGATGGTGGCGAGCTACAGATCTGCTCTCAGCACAGGTTGGTTCAGAAAAAAATGTAGAGCTGGAATTTTGCACTTGCCATTGAGGGTCAACCTCTGCAGTGTTTCTGTATCATTTGTAAGTCTTATTAATGTAGCTCAGTAAGCAGAAAATTCAGAAACATAAGGCCAGGTAGTGTAGCATTCATTAGGCACTTGTAGAAGAGTAAAGCTGAGAAAGAAACTGACTGGCTGTTTATTCTTTCAGGTGAAATGGAGAAACACATCCGTCTTCTGGCAGAGGTTGCAGGTGATTGGTTGACTATTCATCTGGTGAGGAAGGACTTGTACCTGAAGCTGAACAAGAACATGGAACTCAGCATTGTTATGGACAAACTGAACAGCAGACTCAGAGAGGAAGGAAAACTCTGAGACACTAAGACTTGTTAATCTGAATTTAAGGACTGACAGTGAACAGCTTGCCGTACCCTTCTCTATGCTACCCAAGCCGCTGGCACACTCAGTTGTTTAAGTGCCATATTTTTAGTATGTTTTGTTGACAGGTTTTTGAGGTGTGTGCGCCCCTTGTGTGAAAATAGATTGATCTAGGCACAGCTTCTGGATGCCAGGTTGTCCTAAAATCCAAATAGTTGTGGGCCTAGTCCTGGCATCCTTCCTCCTGAGCTGTTTCTAACCATTGATCCTGTTTACTGACTGGTGGTGTTTCTCTTTTTTTTCTTTTTTCTTTTCCCCCCACTCCAAAGTGCAAAATTGATGTACTGACTTCCAGTCTTTTAGGGATCACTTTTCTATGGAGTAAACTGGTATTTTAGATTTTGAGTCACTGTTTGATAATGTCTAAGAAATACAGCATTTCTTAAGTGCCGCATCCAGCTTTCATTTCTGAGAGGTTGTTATATAACAGTACATAAAATGGAGTGCTTTCATTATTAGGAAGGGATCTTGACACAAATGGCTTACCAGGAGCACAGAGGAGAAGGGGTACAGTGGTACTGAGGATTTTAATGAATGAATTCTCTAAAAAGACAAATTCAGAAGTTCTCATTGTGTATGGAAAATTTTAAATGTAAAGGTGCATAAAAATGGAAATGATTAGCTGATATAAATTCTCTTGGATGATACATGGTAAATGCTAAAGTGTATAATACCAGAGGACAAGTAAAGGTGATTGTTGATTTTGCTGTTGCTACCATACCTGAGACTGTCAAACAACTATTTCAGGTTCCTGCTCAGTGTGAAATTAAGTCATTTCTCAATCTGTATAAGCCAGGAAAAAGAATCTTGACAAATGGTTCATCCATTTCCCCTTTTCACCCTTCTACAAGATAACATCAGATTATTTAAATGGTCTGCTTATACGATCAAACTATTATTCACGACATTTGGCACAGGCAGCCAGTGCAGTCAGACTTTATTATATGTGCACAGGCCGGGGTGATAAGTATAGTGTACAAATAAACACACTCTGTTAAGCAAAGCTGCATTTGCGCCTGGAAAACTCCTGCGCCCCAAGTTCTTTATAGCTATACCAGACATCCACCACCAAATTAAAGAAAACTGACATTTGAATTGCACATCATAGCATCAGAAACAAGTATTAAGCTTGTCTGTCTTTAACAAATTCTGAGTCTAAATCTAACTTTAGAGTTGGAAAGCCTTTCAGTTAATTCAGTCACCTCTGAGTGTATTCATGCAAAGTTGAGCACATGGGCAGTGAAGAAAAGCCATCAGTAATGGAGCTCCAATACTATCATAAACCATGGTGTGAGCATCAATTTGAATTCAGTGGTAAAAGAAAAATGTTTCAGCACAAACCATGATTTTCTTTAAATGAAAAAAATGAGGATCACACAGTCATCAATTAACCACAATTTTTCTTAAATGTTACATATGATTTTTAATTCATATGACAGCAGCTGGAGATAAAAGTATGAATTACACAAAAAAATTATTGTATACTTAAACCCAGTAAAATTGACTTTGGTCATTTGCAGTAGAAAATGTGTCATGGTTCAAACTTTCTATTTTCAGTCATCCATCTCTCCATTACAAGAGGTGTACAGTACATCCAGAAAGTATTCAGAGCTTCACTTGTTCCACATGTTCCTCATTTTTCACCTCATAATTCTACACACAATACCCCATAATGACAAAGTGAAAAGTTTGCTTGAAATTCTTGCAAATGTATTAAAAATAAATGGTAAATGGACTGATTCTTACACAGCACTTTCCTACTCTACCCGAGCACTCAGTGCTTTATACAACATGCCTCATGTTGTATAAAGCACTTTTTTCTGTGCCTAAGTGTTTTCTAACACTCACTCCAATGGAGTCATCAGACAGCAACTTGGGGTTAGTATCTTGCCCAAGGATATTTGGCATGCAGACTGGAGCAGCCAGCCAACCTTCCGATTAGTAGATGACCTGCTCTATGCAGGATGCACCTGAGCTCAATTTTGAGTGTCATGCAAAGGCTGTGAATACTTACGTACATTTATATTTTTGGTTTTTATTTTCAATAAATTTGCAAGGATTTCAAGCAAACTTTTTTCACTTTGTCATTATGGGGTATTGTGTGTAGAATTATGAGGTGAAAAATGAATTGACTCTATTTTGGAATAAGACTTACATGACAACATGTGGAACAAGTGAAGCTCTGAATACTTTCTGGATGTTCTGTATATCCATGTGAGCATATGTGCAGCCTGTATCCAAAAAACTTTAAACTGCATTTTGTATTCTTAGTGATTCAGCATCATCTTCACTCCCAGTTTTTTTTTTTTTTTTTTTTTTTACATCATCTCCAACACGGTGCCAACAGGCATTTTTCCATCATTGTGACATATTACAACAACAGAGTGTTCGTTGATTCAGTATCTTAAGGGAAATGTTTTAGAGCAGGAAAAGTGGCTGAATATTGCTGCCTTTAGGCCTTTACACACCGGACGCGTAAAATCTGTGCGAATATTTCGTGCGTTAAAAATATTTTTCGGACTCACCTGTTCTTAATGCAGCCGTTCACACCGACCGCGTAATTTCACTGGACGAATTTTCGGCATTTATTTTTTCGAACCAAGCTCGATTTTTCGGACCTGAATAAACAGATCTGACCAATCAGATCACTGTATTTGGCAACAAGTGCGCTCGTAATTCTAATCGCGCACTGGTAGTGAATATACAATGAAATGGATATAGTAAAATTATAATATTTGACCTCAGACACACAGCTAGACGCTGCTCCAGGTCAATCGGCTCTCCGAAATTATTTCTCTGCCTCCTCGGATGTGGTCTCAACTCTGCCAACAAGAG
>VUQS01069714.1:0-21278 GCA_015108495.1 Heterochromis multidens
ACTACATATACAGTACTGTACTTCTTTTTTAAAGCCACTTAAGACTGACCATGAATCATTCAAGCACAAAAAAGGCACCTAACTCAAGGGATGAACCAGTGTTGTGTCTACACCTAAGAGACAACTTAGCAAAGAACCAATTTTAATTTGTATCTTTAGGCGTTACTCTTTAGGTTAGGGCAGCCTGTCAAAATAACATATAATTTTTTCCCACTTATTTAGTTGAATCTGCAAAAAAGGACAAGAGATGAAGTGTCAGGCCTAAAAAAAACCCCATCTACAGCAGATGAACAGTATCTGAAAATGATGTCCTTAAGAAATAGAAAAAGAAAATTCAGCAAAGACCTGACACGGGACCTGAGAGATGCATTTGGCCTTTCAGATGATTCATTTACTGTTCACCGAAGCCTCATCAGAAATGGAAGGATTCAATTCAATTCAATTTTATTTATATAATGCCAAATCACAACAAAAGTCGCCTCAAGGCGCTTTATATCATAAGGTAAAGACCTTACAATAACACAGAAAACCCCAACAATCAGATGATCCCCTATGAGCAAGCACTTGGCAACAGTGGGAAGGAAAAACTCCCTTTTAACAGGAAGAAACCTCCGGCAGAACCAGGCTCAGGGAGGGACAGCCATCTGCCGTGACTGGTTGGGGATGAGGGGAGGAAGACAAAGACATGCTGTGGAGGCGTACGCAGTGAGGATGTAACACTATTAACAAGATAATCACCCTCTGTGGGAGTAGAGTTTAGGTAGCTGCTCTGCACTGTGTTGGCACTGTGGAGGAATTATATCCTTAAACTTTCATCCTCATAGCTTTTCTTACTGTATCTTTCAAATGTAATCACAATGGAGAAAAGAACTCAGTGCTTGATGTGAATTATCCTTTTATGTCTGATATAGAGGCAGAAACTTGGAGACTCTGTTGAGATGGAGATCGCCTCCATGTTGGAGAATAACTCCAGTATCCTCAGGTTTGGCTACCACTTCACCCAGCAGGGTCCCCGTGCCAGAGCCGCTATGGCCATCACAAGAAACAATGACATGAGTAAGAAATGATCCTGAATGCATGGTCAGATAGATTTGGAATATTCATGTATAATACAAGGAAACATTTAAGGTGCTATGGGCAAGATTATTGTGGAATCTGAATCTGAAATCAACATCTTCTCTCTTTTATGTAGTTCGTCAGCAGAGATTAAGATGAAAACAACAAGGAGTGAGCAGAAGAGCAACCATTAGCCCCTCTGAGCCTGCTAAAACTGATCATTTCTTGTGCCACCTCACTGTGGTGCAACAGAGCTGAATGAATACTCCCAAATTAATTCTGGGTCATTGTGCCTGGGGGAAGCCATGTCTAACATCCATGTTCAACCATTTCATTTCATTTACTGCAGCAAGATTTTTGTAGGTTGCTGAATTTATCATAAAGGCACGTATAGATCACAAGCACAATCTGATGTGTCTTTTTTGTGCTTTTAGTTTATGCATCACCAACATCATCCCAAACAAAAGGTTAACTACTTTCATTCACTAATTCAATGTGGTGCTACATCATATGTGGGAAAAAATCTGTAAATACTTTAAATAAAAATATCTATTCAATTATTTTTTGTAAATGTTTGGCAAGTTTAATTTCATTGTTTCCAATTCTTATTGCACACATGAATATTATACTCAACAAATATTGTTTTAAATGCAGCAGAACACCACATATACTTTGGTGCATTTTGATGAAGTATATCTACAGCTTGTGAGGTGGTTTTGCATAAAGTAAGTAATTGTGTTAAAATAATCAGTATTGATACTGGACATACTGCCGTTTACAAAAGTGACAGCATTTCTGCTGCAAACTGTGTCCATCATATACAGTGGTGTGAAAAAGTATTTGCCCCCTTCCTGATTTCTTAGTTTTTTGAATATTTGTCACACTTACATGTTTTAGAGGATCAAACAAATTTAAATTTAAAAAAAAAATTTTTATTAGACAAAGATAACCCGGGTAAATCCAAAACACAGTTTTTAAATGATTTAATTTATTAAGGGGAAAAAAAAGCTGTCGAAACCTACGTGGCGCTATGTGAAAAAGTAATTGGCCTTTCTTGTTAAATCGTGAATTAACTGTGATTAACCACAGTTTTTGGAAAGCTGAGTTCAGTTTCACTGCCACACCCAGGCCTGATTACTGACAGACCTGCTGAATCAAGAAATCACTTAAACAGAACCTGTCTGACAAAGTGAAGCAGGCTAAAAGATCTCAAAAAGCAGCACATCATGTCACGACCTAAAGAAACAGCTGAGAAACAAAGTCACTAACATCCATCAGTCTGGAAAGGGTTCCAAAGCCATTTCTAAGGCTTTGGAACTCCAGTGAACCACGGTGAGAGCCATTATCCACACATGGAGAACACTTGGAACTGTGGTGAACCTTCCCAGGAGCGGCCGGCCTACCAAAATTACTTCAAGAGCTCATCGACGATTCATCCAGGAGGTCACAGAAGAACCCAGAACAACATCTAAAGAACTGCAGGCCTCACTTGTCTCAGTTAAGGTCAGAGTTCATGATTCAACAAATCCTGTTACATCTGGTATCAAACTAACACAGCATTTCATAAAAAGAACATCATAGCAACAGTCAAACATGGTGGTGGTAGTGTGATGGTGGGGGCTGCTTTGCTGCTTCAGGACCTGGACGACTTCAAAGTGGCCGAGTCAAAGTCTGGACTTAAATCCAATTTAAATGTTTTGACATTCTGTAAAACCCTCCAATGTGGCTGAATTAAAACAATTCTGCAAAGAAGAGTGGGCCAAAATTCCTCCCCAGCAATATGAAAATTTCATTTCCAGTTACTGCAAAATAGCCAACGCTTGTTTTCAGTTCTTGCTGCCAATGGTGGCACAACCAGTTATTAGGTTTAGAGGGCAATTACTTTTTCACAGCACTGTACATTGTTTTCTGTGGTAAACATTATATGACAATATTCCTCAAACTTGACATACTACAGCATTTTAGGGACAAACCCTTCACTTAATGAATCACAGCCCTTTAATCCCTTACAGTCTCTCCTGATCCTGTGACTTCCTCCAGGCAGCTGAGCTATTTTTACATCCCACCTGGCCCAACGCAAATGTGAAACATATCCTAGCCCACTGAGCTTGAGTTACGTTGTTCCAAATATAAGAACTAACTTTAAGAAGGTTGCACCCGCAGAAATTTATGAACAGAAACAGCTGCTAACCTCTGAGGATTTTCAGAGGGTTGCTTGGGTTCCTGCCTTCCACCTCTCGTTTCATTAATCCATTTCTTGAAAGCCTTCTCACTTAATGTCAAGATTGACAAGACCACATATGATTTTTAGATTTCTCAAAGGTCAAATTTTAAAACTGTGCAAGCTTCACTGACATTTGGCTTCCTGTAATACTTTCAAGTTCGTGCTGCCTTACCACAATCTGTTCCGAGAGTTTCTCTTCCACTTCATATTTCACAGTAAAACACTGATGCATTTTTGGACTATAATACTGTGACAAATGTATTCACCATATTGTGTTTGTGCTTCCATTGTTTTTTTTTTTAAACAGTAATACTAAAATGTCAGACTTGACTTGACAGTATTTATTAATCTGTGAATTTGTCTTAAGACATTCTAACATATAATAGTGCCAAATCCCTACAGAAGCTTTTAAAGATGATGGTGGTGACGCTCTTAAATCCAAACTAATGAAGTGAGTGAGCTTCTGAAACATATTAGACATGTCATCAGAAACTAGCCCATGTTAAGTCCCTCTGCCCCCTTCCACTGACCCTGACGTTATCCAATTTATACCAACTGCGCTGAGAGGAGTTTTGAACGAACACACAGATTAGCGCCAATACAGCCAATCTGCTGCTGATTTATAGGAAAGCTGGCTGAGAATAGATCGTATCAGACAGAGCTCAGTGAACTTAAATGGAAAGGACACAACAGACAAGAAAGGGTAATGAAAATAGTCCCAGTGATTATAAAGGTGATGAGAAGTTCAGCTGAAAATTGTTTGCTGAGCTTTTAAAGCTGCGTCTTTCATTCTAGAGGAGCCATGAACAAGACATAAGGCTGATGCTGGTGTGTGTGATGCCATCCACGGTCATGTGACAGGAGAGTTTCAGTGACATCAAGCTTCCAGACTTCAACACGTTTCATGTTCAGGCAGGATGTTTTCATAATACAACATTGTGGAGATCATGAATGACAATGATCTTCAATTAAAACTAATTTAATTTACTGAGTACAATGCCCCAAACTACATCACAATAACAAGAACAACAAAAGTTGTAATAAACCAGAATTATCCTCTAATGTCACATATGCTGGGACAAAGTTTTGTGAGTGGTCCACTACAAGAAGAAAGTTATATGCTTGAATTTGCTTGTGCAAATACAGAAACAAACAAAAGTAAACATGCAACAACAAAAAGGAGTCAAATCTTAACACATCCTTGGGACAAACTTGCTCTGTCCACACGAAGAAGCACATCCTGTTGGCGTGAGGGGTTCCAGGGACTATACGAACACTCATGTCATGAGGTCACATTACCCAAATCTTTTCTGTCAGTGATGGAATGTTTTTTTTTTTTTAACAGTAATGGAAAAAATCGGAATGAGGAGTTCGGTCATTTGTGAGGGACTCAGAGTAGAACTGCTGCTCCTCCACATTGAAAGAAACCAGTTGAGGTGGTTCGGGCATCTGACTAGGATGGCTCCTAGACGCCTCCCAGGTGAGGTTTTTCAGACACGTCCTACTGGGAGGAGGCCCTGGGGCAGACCCAGGACACACTTGAGAGACAATATCTCTCAGCTGGCTTGGGAACGACCCTGGATGAGCTGGAAGAGGTGGCTGGGGTGAGGGAAGTCTGGGCTTCTCTGCTTAGACTACTGCCCCCATGATCTGAACCTGGATAAGTGGTAGAAAATGGATGGATGGATGGATGGAAAAATCGGAAGGATTTTTTGATATTTCAACAGATTGAAATAGTGGTGGTGGATCTACTGTAACAAAAAATAATTCACATACAACATTTTAAAGAACAGTCCTGGCAACATGGGTGGTCTCTTTCATAGCAGTAAACAATTTGCAGACTCTTCCATTAAGCTCTCAGGGCGTGTCTGTGACCATTATATAGGTGCAGAGGGAGTGCACACTATGGGCTCTCCTCTCAGAGAAGTAAGTGGTTGCAAGATATTAGTACTCAAATTCAGAGACTATTGGTGACTTCTGATCACTTTCTGGGACAAATGTTTCCCTCAACTCTAAAACTACTACGTTCAGTGCGCACTGTGGCAGCACAACAAAGGTTCAGCCTTCAATATAAAATATAACTGAATATGAAAAGTTGTTTGTCTGGGGAAAGACATACAGTGGAATAAAGACCTGACTCTGCAGCAACCTCCCTTCATGCATCTAATCACATCCTGAATGGGGGAAATAGTTGGACACTGAAGAATCGATAGAGGAAAACAATGTGAAAGGTTCATGGACACAATAAATCTGTTTAATAAAGTCTTTTCACATGGAGCTCTAACTGTTTCAAGCAGCATTGCGGCTCGTGAATGTACCACTGCGATACGAGTTTATCTGTTCTTCCACACCGTTCTTAGTCCTCTCATTGATTTGCAGGCAGGGGTGCAAGGGAAAGCGGCTCTTCCTCATCTGAATCAAACTCGACATTCTCATCTTTAACCCAGTTGCCACTCCGGTCTTGCACCCACCCATCACTAAGAAATGAAAAAAAAAAAAAATAAATAAGATGAAATGCACTGAAAACCTAATACTGACATACATACTGGTCTGATAAAAATCAGTGAGAATGGACAACATTGGAAAGTAAAAGTTCCAACAAAAACAATTAAGCACCTTTTCAGTTTGAGGTAGTACTCCAGCTCTCTCTTCCTCTGAGCAGTGATGGGCTCTGCCTCCTCTCTCACTGTAGCCTCAGATTCGGGTGTGTCTTTTGATGGATGTGGCTCTTTATTGGCTACAAAATGAAATAAAAAGTTCAAGCAAAATCATGGATGAGGTTTCCTCAAAATAAAACCTGACAATAAAACATTTCCTCTGGCAGACTTTACCTGTTGTACAGACAGCAGAGTTGCTTTGTGATGTATTCACTGAAACTCCAGATTTCCAGCATGTGGATGTCATATTGTCATCTGAGCTGGTGTTTGCTGTCACTTTTTCAGATTTTGTACTTAAAAAGGACGACAAATTATTTAAATTGTGTTTGTTTTATTCTCTGGCTTAAAATATAGATGACAACTCTCACATCAAATAATCACTCACCTGGTTTTTCTGTGACAGCTGTTATATGGTACAGTCTTCAGCAAAGCGTGATGGGTGAGCTTCCGTGTTTGTGCCAGTAATGGGGCTGAACTGGAGGGCTCCTGAAGTCACAACAAGGGTTGTTCATATTTTCCACCACTACACGATTACATTAAATTGTTTGGTCAGGTGTAAGTTGTTAGGGTCATATGGTAGTCACAGGACGCCACATAACTGATTTAACATGAGACAACAACGTGGATTAACAGTGTCAGTCAGTAAAGAAAGACTATATCTGTTGAGCTTGTGATGTTTTTCCTGTGATGATTCACTGACCGTCTGCTGGCAGAATGATCTGGCTGATTCTCATCTGTTGTTGCTTTGTTAAGCACAGCTTTTTCTGTTTGCTATGTGAATCAAGAGATTCTTGAATTTGACAGAGTGAGTGTGGTTAACAGTTACCAACCTGTGTTTTGTCTTCAGCCTGGATGAAGTTTTCATGTTGCCGTTTTGTTATTTCATTCTTTAGCCGTGCTTTCTTGCCATAAAATATTTTTAGTCCTGAGTAGAAAACACAACAAGACAACCAGCCTTACTAAAACGTCATTCCACATAAAATGAACCAAATCGGAGAAAAAAAACACTCATACCTGACAGCAGGTTGTTCAGTAGTTCCTTTTTCTATTGCAATAAGTGACACAACTTAACGGGTACTTCGGCGTTTGTTTTGTCTGGTGACCATGTTGGTGTTTCACTGATGACGCAACTAAAGATCAGCACATCTCTTTTTTGAGCCACAAGCAGCTTCTCCCACTCACAAATAGCTTTTCAGTCTTCAGTGTTGTTTTCTTTTAGTATTAGTCTTTTTAGTAGTTTCCATCCTGCTCTGCCTAAATCTGCATAAGTTGTGCCTCGTTATTTTTCTGATTTTGCATGGGCAGCGAGAGATGATGGTATATTAACCTGCACTTCACCACTGATAACAGCCTTCCCAGCTTTCTACACAGCACTCGGATAAAAGCCAGACTTCATAGAGGTGCCTGTCCTGCAGCACTGACTTTAGAAAAGGAGTCATTTAAACTGTGGGGCACGGAATAGAAAAAGGACGGCTAACCCTTGTTACAGTACTTAATAAAAAGACTGAGAGATGAAGCTTAGATCCCACGTAGTAATATAATTACATTAAATAACACCATTTAAAGAGTGACTCTTCACAGGCTCCACATGCTCACCCTCCAAATGCTTCTTCCCTTTTCTGTGGACTGTCAGCATGTCGACTGTATCAAACACAGGACGGTAGGAACACACAAGGCAAGTGAACCTAAAGATCAAATAAAAAGGGCAGAAATTAAACTTCGTGCTGTTTGTCTTTCCCAAACGTTTCGTTGTGCTGAAGTTCACCTCACCGTCCATTTTTCATCAGAGCAGCCTCATCTTCTGGAATAAAATTAGACAAAAGGTCTGCCACACGACGTCTCTGAATGATGTTGGATAGTATGTTAAAATATTGTTAATTTCCTTCCAGTTTCAAAGACACCACAGTGTGTTGTTAGCTTAAAGATGCTAACACTAACAGCATGTGTGAGCTCAGCTGAAGTCTCGTTTAGTAAGCAAACAGAATATTTAACATGCACCGGTACCTTAAGGATATTCAGCTGGCTCTTGTCATCACCTTCTCTTTTAAAAGACATGGTTGTTATCCTCGATAATCTGAAAACTAATATGAGTAGCAGGTTAGCTTCTCGGCGACGAGTACACGGTAACAACAATGCTGCATTCATGGACAAACGGAAAATGGGAAATATGGACCTCCCATATGAAAGCGCTGTTCTGCTCAGTTGTGAGGTGGAGAGTTGTTTTGGCTTTCGGAGCTACACCGAAATCTACTTGTTTTTATAACTAGAAAAGTCCGGATATTCGCTAGGAAGCTCGACTTATTGCTATAGTGTTTATTCGCTTAATTTGCAAATCTTGGATGCACCTTTAAACAGTAGCTTCCATGTATGTTTGAATACACTGCTTTCCTGAGTGTATCTACAGCTAAGTCACTCCGTAGCGATGGATTCATTCCGATACAAATTGGCGTGTAAATAAAACGTAGATTAGTGCCGGTATTCCCCACAGTTTTCAATGCAACACGTCGTGGCGAATCATAGGACCAGTCAGTCAACACGGCAGCCATGGCAACAGAAGGCCGTAGACAGCTGGCTGCAGGAGTTATGAAAACATGAACAAGTTTTTCAGCAACTTTCCAGGTAGGTTAAACTTATGAGCCAGGAATCTTTCTGCAGAGGTTTCCTCATCTGGGAGAAAAGATTTAACACTTGGAACAAATAACAAGCGTCGACGTTAATTAAGTTGATAGCTTTAGCTAGCAGGCTAACTAAGCTGCTAGTTTGATAATTATGTGGGCTAAACGGAAGCCATTATTCTCGAGATGTTAACAGCAGTAAAGTTTGCTGGTAAGTGCATTTTAGCCCCACATGCTCGGTTACTACCCGAAAAGCCAGTAAAAGTGTTTTTCCGACTATGTCCGGGGAGCGAGCTCCGCTGCCAGCCGGAGGGGACAGCCTGCTCCGAGGGAGCCGCACAAGATCTTACGGCAGTTTGATCCGATCTCCGCTGTCCCCGGTGCGCCAGAGACGCATTGAGCACGTAATTCAGCCCGGAGAGACACTGCAAGGCCTGGCCCTGAAATATGGAGTGTCTGTGAGTGTGAATCTGTTGGTTTGTCTCTGAGACTGTTTTAGTTAAAGTATTTATTTCTTGCGCCTTTAACAGTTTATGTTAAGCTTACATAGAAATGTATTTGTTGCGACATTATGTCTTTTAATTGAATATTTGTTTTGGCAATACTGACATGTAAATGTGGATGCATATACATATTATAGTTGTTTTCATTTTTTTCACATTTATTCATGTAGGTTAATTCAGTGGTTCAGTAAAGTACTCAACCCTGGTGTGTCCTTCAAAAAAAATTAAATTGACAGACCTCTAATTAAATTGTTTATTCAGCTGTTAGTGCATACTGAGGAAAAGTGTTCACCTCAAAATGTCGGGTTTCCTCCTGATCTCCTTAAAAGTGAGACTTGATTGAGCCAAGTTTAATACTTATTAACAAAAGGTTCACAAGGACCTTTTTTTCTTGCAGATGGAGCAAATCAAAAGGGCAAACAGACTATACACCAATGACTCAATATACCTGAAGAAGTCCTTGTCAATCCCTGTGATATCAGACTTGGACGAGTGCAGTAATGGGTTGGATCTGGCTGAGGAGGACAGCGACAAAGGCAGTGCTACCTCTGCTTCACTTCAAAATGGGCACACACAGAGCTCCTCTGAGAATAAGCAAGAAGACAGTAAAGATGTCACTCCAGTGGGTTTTTTGAAAAGGTTGGATGACTTGATAAGCCAATCCAAGCAGGCTGCAGTCAAAGGATGCCAGGAAGCAGAAAAAAGGTATAACGGTGGCTGTCACTGGTTGCTTTTTTTACACAGTTGTTGTCCAGTCAGGGTCATTTGTAATATGACAGAGTCCTTTTGTCTTGGTATTTAAGTTGCTAATAATTGGTTCAGCTGGTTCCTGCTTATGGACACCTTTTTAGTCATGTCAGTGAGATATTATACTCCTGCCATTTGTATTGTTAAACACATTTTGAGGGAAATGTTATGCCACTCAGATTGCATTTTTGACCAAGTTAATATTGAACATATTATTGCATGAGAAAATGGTCACCTGTAGTGCAGGTTGCAAATATTGTATGTACACTGATGTATGAATAATGTTGAGGTCATGGTTAAATATATGCATTTTGATTAAAAGGATAAAAATGCATGGATGGTATCTGAAGTTCTGGTAATAGATGCAGTTAACCTGCATGTCAAGTATACTTACCCACCCCTCTGGCCTTCCCATTATTTCATCAACCACTCACAATGTTGCTGTTCAAAAGATTTCCAGTTCTTAGCAGCTGCCTTGAATGCAATTTGTAATGGCCTGCTGATAGTACCAATGCAAGAACCATTCTTTAAAAATATCACTCAATTCAGCCTAAGATCAGTACACACTGAATCAGTTTTGACTTATCTATTTGACTTGTGTTATCTGTTTTTGTACTTGCCAGGGTTGCTGCACTAGAAGCGGCTTGCAACAACATGACATCAGATTGGCGGCCACTTACAAGGTCGCAGACCGTCATTTCATCTTCCAGGATGCAGCAGCAGGCAGCACATGGGGCAGTACCGCTCACTGTCACCAAACTGACCAAGAAACTGAGAAACAGGGAAGATGAGATCTTTGAACTGTGACATGTCTGTCACTCAGATCATTAATGGAACTTTCCCAGGTTTCCCGTGTTGCTGTGTTTAATCTCCAGGATAACGGAGCATTGCAGATAAAGGAATGAAAAGGAATCCCCGGTGATCCCACTGCTGCATAGAGTAAAAGTATAAAAGTGCTTTCATACTTCCATTTAATGTAAAAACTATAGTTACTTTTCTTTTTTTTAAATTTATATTGTGCAGTTGTAGCCTTATTTATTTGGTGAGACATACTGTAGATCATGAAAAGCTTCATATGACCTTTCACATGCAGGAAATGGAAACTTGAAATGTGAAGAATGAGAAATCTGTTGTCTTTAGTCACATGATCATACGATCAACACAGAAAGTGGTTTGTGTGTAATTGCCTCAGATTTTCAGACTTGTACCTTAGGAGATGGGATCTAAAACATAAGTCATGTTTACTGTAATAATAATGACAAACTGATAAGAATCAAGTTTCTTTCTATTACTGCTGAAAAGTAAAAAAAAAATGATGTAGACTTTAGAGTATTTGATAGTAATAATTGCATTGTTTCTTAAGGGTTTATTTTTTTTAATATATTTTCAATTTTGTATAGTTTTAAAATAAATATTTTTTATCCCTTGTTAAATGATATGTCTTCACATTATTGCTTACAGAAATAAAATATTTTTAGAGTTAAATGTTGAATTAACAACATTTCTCTATTTTGTGAGGTTTAATTCCTGATTGGAGTTGATTTTTATCTGTTGAATTTTAACATCTGCCATGTAACACCAATGAATACTGTGTTTTTACGTCAACTGGTTACTGTGAGCCAGTCATCTGAAAATCATGAATTATAGATGAGATGTTCAGGCTTATGCAGTCATGAGTAAAGAGTATTTTTGTTGATCTAAACATGTTTTGAAAGTACACAGTCATGGTTGGAGTAATTATCTACTTTGGGGTCATTATCTTTATTATTGGCTGCATTGTTGTCTGGGCACCTCTGGGCACTTTGCTGCTGCAAGAAGCATCATGTTGACCACCAGATGGCAGTGCTGTACTATAGTGGTATTGCTCCCAGGCTTACCGGCATATGCATCTGTCCAGCTGATTTAATTCAGTCATCATGCATAATATCAGTAGCTCTGAATAAAAAGTCACAAATATTAGATGACATTTTGTGTGTTAGTAAAATGGCCAATACAGAATATATCTGTTTATATTCAAGTTTGTTTTCTGTGAACACTGTCTGAATAGACAATATACATCACATACATAATATGTATGTATGTGTGGCACCAAAACATTAAAAACTTGAATGACTCCACAAAACTTTATTTGTACCCCACATTCTATGAGAACTATGGGGAAGCAGGTTGGTTCGTCTTACGTTGCCAGTCTTCAGCAGTAGAAAGACGGAACAGTTCAGAGTCCTAGTTGAGTCTGCATGTTGATCTCCCAGTGTCTGTCTGACATATTTAGTTTTGATGTCATATTGTCCCATCTTCCAATAGTTTGTTCAATCCTTTACAGATCTTGGTGAGGTTGGGTCTGAAGGGGCCGTCGGGGTTGTACAGTTGGGTCAGGAGCTGTGGGTCGGAGTAATGATTGAATACATGGTTGATGCGACCGTGAGATTTAGGGGTGAGGTGGGTGTTGACTAGCTTCAGCAGCAGATCCCTGCAGCTGGTCAGGATGTCCGCCATCACCGTCTTGTCAAAGGTAAAGTCCACCTGCGTCAGTCAAGAGATGCGTTTATGTTAGAAAATTCACACGTCTGATTGTTTTAGATCTTAATGTGACTGTCAACTGTCAGGATATCTGCAAATGATCAAAATATTTGAATATTCTAACAGCCTCAAAGACTTCTTAGAGATTGGATATTTTCTTTATCTTGCATCATTAATCTATGAAATTTTAATGTATATACATAAGTTGCAGTATCAACTTACAGATGTTCTGTCATATTATCAAAGCAGAGAAACAACCAGTTGATTATGTGGAACTGAAATAAAACAAACCTTTACAGCAACTTCTGAGCCACATGTTGATGCAGAAGAGAAACCTATTTACTTGTTGTGTATCGTGTTCAGTTATGAACTGAAAGTGCTTGATGCCGTGTGATTCATATATTTATCTATTGATAAGTGGAAATATTAACACAGCAAAAATTGCATTTATTCTAAGGCCAGAAACCTCTTGCAGTTGCCTGATCTGTTCATTCTCTGCACAAAACATTTTCCCCGTTTGAGAATCAATTGCATTGTTTTGCAATCGGAGTAACAAAAAGTGTGTATGAGCAGGTTTTTATATGCTGGCTCATGCATCATGCATTAAGAAGTTAAAAGTGTGGAAGTGTACCTCATAGAAGCTGATAGCTGTCATTGCTCCCTGGTGGAGCTTCTTCTTAAAGTCTTGGGCCACTCCTAGCTCTTCTGTGCTGAAGCGGTTGTTTCTGAAAAGGACACCAATCTTGACTGCAATCTTGATGAGGTCTTTGATGACTTTCTGAGCCTCGGATTTATTTCCCGAGTACTCTTTGGAGACCCGGTACAGTTCATCTAGGATCTCACTGGTGGTGTCATCAATGAACATTTGTACAGAGCTTTTGTTGGCCATGCTGCTGAGGATCTTCTTCTGTGCCTTCATGGCCATGTCCTTGGAGTTGAATGCATCCATTGTTGCCTGAATTATGAAGAAAATGAATTGTATTTTTCATTTTAATGGCTGTCCTGATAAAGTCATTATACAGTCATTCAGCTGTTTTATTATCGACATAAACATTTTACAGCTCAGTTTCAACATTTAAACTGTGTATAGACAAAAGGTTTTGTAATTATACCTGCAGAAATAAACCAGTGAAGAGAAATAAAATATTCCTACTTTATGCTCATAAATAGCCCAATAGGATATCATTAAACTGCATATAGTGTTCTGAGTTACAGCAGCAGAATGTTTAACATTTACAGTTTCAACTTCCTGTGATTAAATTGATTGCTAATCATTTTAGTTTTAAAGTTTGAATTTGTCTCTTTAGGCAGATTTCCTGTCACTGTCCATACCTAAGACAGTAAATCAACAGCAAATCCTAAACACTGTTGATTTACTGTGTTAAAGACTAGATTACACAACTTTTTTTTTTTTTTTTTTTTTTTTTTTTTTTCTGTACTAGGTTTTTACTGCCAAAAACATTAAAAAAACAGCAGTTCCAGCTGAGCAGTTGGAGACTGAGTGCTGACTTCAAGGTTAAACTAAACACATTTTCACTTCCTTTATCAAAACTTTACAGATCATCTAGAAGTGGTGAGTCTTCCCTCATTACTTTGACTTTTTAACTTTCAGCTTACCATCCACCCTGACCCTTCTAACTCATTATTAAAGTCCATCTCAGTGTCCGTATTAATAACAGTTCAAGCTTTTATATTTGTCATTTTAAAATGAGAAACATACATTGAATTCCTCTCAGTGCTAAATGAACAAGTACTGAACATTAGTGTGTTCTGTAAATTCTGAAGTCCTGCTCTTATGTTAGTTACAATGTTTGTTTTGAGATCTGACATGTACTTACAATGCCAAAAGGGAAAAGTACCATGGAAGAGCCTCCACAGAGGCACTTAATTTTTCCCCTGAGATTCTAACCACACCTAACATCTATCACAGAACCCCCCTGGGAAGTCATCAGCATGCGTGCAGCACACTATGACAGAACTACAAAATCCACAGTTTTATCTTTGATTGTCAACACAGTTTGAATTAATTCCTTTTTAATTCCATCTAATTTCACCCTAATCTCTAACATGGAAACAAGCAGATATGAAGTGGATCACTCACAGAGGAAAACTACATTAAAATTTTTATTTCTCTGATGTTCTTGTTAGAGTCTTACAAAGAGCGGGCAAGCAAAATAAGATTTAATTCTCACATCACGAAAATGACAAAGATGGAAAATATCACAGAAATAAGACCCTTACAATAGATGAAGCAAATGTGAGTTTTTAGAATATTAATGCTAAATAGATAAGCCTAGCCTTATATCTCCAGTTCCAGAAACACAGCTGCTTAAGCCTAAGCCTAAATGCTTAGCTCCTACTTCATGTTAATCCATGTTTTATGAGTAACAGGATCAACAGATATGCAGTATCTATAGCAAACATCAGTGCCACTGAGGCAGCTGCGTATCCTCTCCTACTTCCTGTGTCACTTGGTGTTCTCACATGTGCAGAAGTAGTAAACAGGTCTCCAATTTAGAAGACTGATTCTGAACCTCTTTCAGAGTCATTTTCTGCACTAAATCTCACTTGTGGCCTGTATGGGCAAGTATATGAGGGCTGCAGGTAGGCTGCATAGCTGAGGCATGTCCGTGCCTGCTTTTTTTCAAATTGCATCAGTGCTAGGGCAAGAACAGGAAGTGAGCACCCTGAAACCAGTGGCTACCGTAATTTCTCTCACTGAGTCTACCTTTGAGTAAAACATTGAAACAGGATGTAAACATTATTTATTAACAACATATTGTCTGCAAGCTGTCAGCTGTCAACAACGTTGCTGTGATGTATTTCTTTCCTCCCTGTTTATTGTTATTAGAAACCATCATTAAAAATATGATGTTCAAGTCGCCCAGCACCAGCAATGCACAGTCAGCAGTGTGAGAAAATGACTTCACCATTCACTCATGAACGAAAAAGTGATCCAGTCACATTAACGATGATATCATGCAAATAAGCAGCACTCACTGTGTTTCTCCCCATCCTTGATATGCATCCCACTCCCAGCTGCAAAATTCATTATAAGCAAACAGTGACTTTTATAGCATATCTCCAGTAGGTTTCATTTTACATGCACAACCATTAATTTCAAACAAGTGTCACATTTCTAATAGCTCCTTTTGTTACAAAAGCTTTGGGGTGCCTGTGGGGAATTAAAAAACATTCATAAGATTAATTTCCCTTAACAGTGATAATGAAAGTAGAGCAGTGTGACAGCTATTTCAGATTCATACTTCAATCTCATTTATTTGCTAAAAAGACTACAGGGATTTGAAGGATGTGCACAGTGTGCAGTCATCAGCCAGTATTCCACATAGTGAAACTCCCCCAGCATGAGACAGGTCGCTGCTTGGCCTTTTGTGCATCTACATTGTTTATTTTATGCAGCGCTGTCAGGGGGTTGAGGCTGTTTGGGTAACACGAAAACATTTTGATGCTACAGCAGCATATTGCCATAAAACCAGTTTTGTAATGGACATCATTCAGTCGATCATGTCGAGGACACGCTCAATGTTGAGCAGCAATTTTCTGGTACAAATGGATTGAAGAGGGTCTTTGAGCATTTATCAGTTTGTTGTTGACATCCACAGGGAGTGACTCTATTATATGTTCAAGTGTTTGTTTCCCTCCCAAATGCTTGAAACTGCATGCTATGTGAGATCTAATGCTGCAAGGAAAATAACAAAAAAGCAGAGAGAGAACTATCAGAGCAGAGATGGCCTTAATGAGTTTCAGAGTTGCTATAACATCCAGGCAGTGTGGAATCTTTAAATGCTAGGTTAATGGACAGTCAAAGAGAGTGTCCTGATTGGTTGAGCCATCCAGGCAGGCAGGAGAGGTAAATATTTAGCATTCCTCAGATGACTCAAGCATTGAGCCTCAGTGTTTTTGTGCGCGTTTGTACATGTTCTTGCTTGCACGGATGTCAGTGTGTGTGTTTGAGTGAAAGTCGCTTTCTGGCAGTTTTTGCAAGTATCTAGGAATAAAAGAAAGCATTGGATTTTGTGTATATTGCTGTGCTTGCATATTTTCTTATTCCAGTGTTTTTGTGTTTTTGAAGATACATCCGTTCACAACCCTCTTTTGACTGAGCCACTCTAAATGTTCTTTGTAATGTTCCTAGAGTGCAGCAGGGTATTTTTACTCTAAGAAATCCTCACTGTGTTTCATCAGCAGACCTGAGGATGGCTAGACTGGATTGTAGCTTCTGAGACCTAAAGGAAAGCAGTATGTTTCTTTTAGTTGCTCACAGCCTTTGATCACACTGAACAATGAGAATATTCCAGGAAAAGCACACAGACACGAATCAGTCATGCCAATTTTAGAAAGGTCATCACTGATCTAGGATGGTGGTTGCATTGATACCTGAAGATAATCTGGAAAACCTGAGACAATAACCACATAAAAATCGGAGAAATCTTTGTGTCCTTACTCAGCAACTTTCTGTGAAAGATCAGTATCTTGCTGGATGAAATGTCACTTCCGTAGTGTGTTTTGAACTGTGGGTAATAGTTGTAGTTTGTGATCTTGTTTTTCATTTCAACCTGTTGTGTACCTTGCCCTTAATATTATCTTACGTCACTGGCATATTGAATTTTTTTATACAGGTTTGTAAGAATTTAATTTTGTTTCATATAAATTTTTATAAACTAAGTTCAGTAACATTTGTCAGACATTTTGTTTCAACAAATATGCCTGCTTTATAGATTTAGGGTAAACGAGGAAGCATTTTGAAATCCTCTTAAAGCAGATATTGCAGTTTCTCTTTCAGCATTGCACAACTTTACAGAATTGTTCAAGCCTGCCACCCATCTGCAGTGCCTCAAAAGGGAAGCGAAACAGAGCCGTTGGCGCTGTGGTGTAGTCATTAGTAAAGGCCCCCAGCGTTGTATTTGTGCCTTGAATCTGTGCGGCAATGTGTGTTATATTGCAGCCTTTGACTGTCTTTGGCTTGGACTTAACATGCTTCAAATCAAAGTAGGCCAGTGAAGAAGGAAAGTTCACTGCCTTGAGATTTGAGTTGAGCAACTCCCAGCCTGTGCAAACAAAAAATGAGAGCTCTACATCTGTGCCTGTCACTGTACTTGTTCCAGCATGACTGTGAGTGTACATGCATATCTTCCAACTCGTGTTCAAGATGGGGAAGTGAAGCAAAGTCACACCATTTCCAGTCATCCTTCTACTCAGTTAACCTCCGTTGGGAGCCTGGAATTAATACTCTTAATTTTTACAGGATTAAAGAAATGGAGAGATAACGTATATCTAGTCCCAGAGATTTTTTTTACTGGCATGTGAACACAGCAGAAGTGTCTTACCTGCGTGCTGAGTCCCCCTCCCTCCTTTTCTGTGTCTCCCTCTGCTCTGTGTATCAAGTTGACAGCACAGGCTGGTCAATTTAATGGGATCCCTTCATCTTAACCACAAACAGAACCAAAACCCAAAAACAGCCCTCCTGCAGCGCTTCTGTCAGTGCTTGCCACCCTTTCTTAAGATAATGTTGAGTTGTACTTCCTTGAGGAACTAAATTGCTGTGACACACCCCTCAGTGTCTGTGTATGTCTCTCTCTCACTCTCTCTCTCTCTCTCTCTCTCTCTCTCTCACTCGCTCTTACTGTCTCTATACGCTATCATGTGTTTCCCCCTAAAATTCAAATTCAAACTCTTTAAAACCCCTGTATTTCTCTCTTTCCCTCACTCTTCACAATTCGGCACTCTGAATCTGCCTCTCTCTATCCCTGCCCTTCTGTGTATTGCTGACATTGTGCCTCTGCTTGTTCTGACGACTGAAAAACCCAGAAGGAATTTACAAATAATCCAGTGATGCAGCCAGTTGAAAGGGGAGAGGCTTAACATTTTTTTTGTGTTCACCTTCGCTGGAATGTGGCTCCTGTCAGTGCTGCTGTCCATGTCCCTCCCCGCGTGTCTCTTTTTGAAGGTAGAATCAAAACAATGAGTAGCCAGAAGTGTGACTGACGTACACATACAATCATAGCTCACTACAGCTTTTTTTTTTTTTAAGGTTTAAAGCTCATGTGCAAACAGAGTACCAACATGATAATTAAATAAGTGAAGACTTTATGTAGTTCTTTGCTTCAGTTGCTGCAACAGTTCTTTTGTTTAATAATGAAGTTGTAAGTTGTGCTTTTGTTAAGTTCTAAATCTATACACTGACATCATAATTACACAGTAATTTCGTGCACAGTGTCGCTGAAATAGTTTCCATTGTCAAACATAGACTTCATACAGTAATCCCCATTATTCATTGTTATCAGATTATAATAAAAACTAAAGTCCAAAAGTATCACTCTTATGAATTAACTTTTGTTTGAGCCAATAGCCATAAAACTCATGAAGTCTTATCTAAATCAGCACCATGTACATACATATAAGAGTCTCAGTCACTCTCAGCGGTTACAGCAAACTTCTGCTAGTCTGATGTTAGCATCAGGAAGTGTCCCCTGTTTCTAGAGTTGTGTGTTTATCTTTTTTTTTTTTTTCTGAATGGCAACCAGCTGTGCTGAAAGGCTGTTGGCTGAGGCCTGAGCCATTCAAAAAGACATGTCCACTAAACATTTGCAAATGTTAATTGTTGTCAGATGTTGAGGTTACAGGTCACACTGAGACCCAGCTGGACTAAGAGGAGTGCCTGGACAGGATACAGCCCACCAGTATCCGATCGAGCACACCTGCCTCTTTGTTTTGCCTCCTACCCTGCCCTTCTGCAAGAAATTAACTTGAGTAAAGTCGTGGTAAGCCTTTCTGCAATTGCAGAATGAGGTCTGTCGCCGTGGCAACAGACAGGAAGTAGTGCTTAAGCGGTTTCCTGATGGCTTCCTCTTTATCATGTAATGACATCTCACAAGGAAACATCAGCAGGGAGTACTCAGCTGAATATCTGTGAGTGAGAGTTTACACGCATATGTTTGTGCATATGAGTGAGTGTGTTTGTGTGAAGGAATGCACACGCGGTAAGAAATGAGTTCTCACCTGTCTCACCTTCATACTGTACACATATTACGCACTTGCCTCTTTTGGTTATGAGATAATGAGAGCATCTTAAATTATGTCTCTTATGTTTCATTAAAAGATCACAGGGACCTTCAAAGCCTCCAACCTTGCACACACACACATACAGGCACGCACATAATGGCAGTGTGTTATCACCAGATGACTAAGACAAGAATAACCACTGAGGTCAGAAAATTGCACCTGAAGATTTGGAGCTTGAATTGGATGGAGGATTTGGTGAGCTTAGGTGCTTTCTGCACTCATGCTAGCTTTGTGTTATAAGGTGAACAGATGCTGGTTCAGGTGAGGCTAGAGGTATAATATGGTCTGTGTGAAGCTAACAAAGACACAGTTTTTAAAACCCTTACATCTCAGCTTTTGTAGCTGTGAAGGATTCAGAAAGTAACTAGGTCATGGTCTCCAATTCATTTATTTATTGACGTGTGGCTAGTGCATCACCTCCTAGTGGTTGTTAAAGTGAATGCCATCTGCTTACAGATGACACTGGAACAGTGGTTTTTTACCAGCAACCTTTTTGCAATCTTGCACTTTTTTGGAAACACTTTTGTAATGTCCTTACATTTTTAGGATAATTTCCTACATTTTGGGAAAAGATTCATGTTCCATTGCTACACCACCAGCTTATTATTGTCAGTTAAACACTGTATTTTGTAATTCAGATAAACTTTTAGTTGTCCACAGGAGGTCAGCTGGCATGCATAAGTGTAGACTTTGTCTAAGAGCAGCTGAACATTATAGGTATAATGAACCAGTCATGAATGAATATTTACTGGGGTTCACTGGAGAACTTCTTTTGATGAAATTCCTATTTTCTCATATAAATGTTATCAAGTGACACAATTAAGTCCAGAAAATGATCTATTAGGAATTTATGCTCATGTAAATTAAGTCACCCGATTTTGGTACTTAGAAATTGGGAATGAGAGTTCTTACTAATGACAAGTCAAAAACACATGAGTTGTGTATTTCTGTAACGTGTAACTAATCGGTCAGTGTTTTATGAAACCATCACTTAAGTGTCATTACCTGTTTCCCAACCTGAAAACATAATTGTTTGAGGTTGTACATACATTTTTTTTAATAAATAAACACTCTCATACAGCAAAACAAATGTAAATACATACAGGAAGTAGAAAGTCCATCCAAAATTTTCCACTTAGTTAAAACAAGATTAAAAAATTTTGTATCTATTCTTAATTAAGCATCCATAGACTTATGTTTCTGTATAGGCTCCCACCTCTGTTAAGAAAAGTGGAAACTCTTCTCAGTATACTACTATATTATACATTATTATAATACTATTAGCAGTGACATTGGAAATAAACGCATTCTCATGTTGCACATTACCTGTAATACACTTTTTAGGTTCTCTGTTTCTGTGTGTATCTGCTGTTCTTGTATGCAGAGGAAATTGCACTTCCTCTTTTTTTTAAAAACAGTTCACATAAGGGAGGCATGTTGTGAAACCTGTAATTTCTGATTATTTAGAACATGACATAGTTGAGTTTGAGACAAAACAAGCAAACGGTTTGATGCGTGAAGTTAATGAAACAAGTGAACAACAACACCGATTTTATGTATATATATATATATATATATAGAATATATATATATATATATATATATATACAGTACTGTGCAAAAGTTTTAGGCAGGTGTGAAAAAATGCTGTAAACAAAGAATGCTTTCAGACATATAAATAATGATTGGTTATTTCTATCAATTCACAAAATGCAGGACAACGACCCCAAACATACAGCCAAAGTCATTAAGAACTATCTTCAGCGTAAAGAAGAAGAAGAAGTCCTGGAAGTGATGGTATGGCCCCCACAGAGCCCTGATCTCAACATCATCAAGTGTGTCTGGGATTACATGAAGAGACAGAAGGATGTGA
>VUQS01069716.1:0-14043 GCA_015108495.1 Heterochromis multidens
AATGCTGTAAACAAAGAATGCTTTTAGAAATGGAAGTGTTGTTCATTTATTTTCATCAATCAACAAAATGCAGTGAATGAATAAAAGACAAATCTAAACCAAATCAATATTTGGTGTGACCACCCTTTGCCTTCAAAACAGCATCAATTCTTCTAGGTACACTTGCACACAATCTTTGAAGGAACTCGGCTGGTAGGTTCTTCCAAACATCCTGGAGAACTAACCACAGATCTTCTGTGGATGTAGGCTTCCTCACATCCTTCTGTCTCTTCATGTAATCCCAGACACACTCGATGATGTCGAGATCAGGGCTCTGTGGGGGCCATACCATCACTTCCAGGACTTCTTGTTCTTCTTTACGCTGAAGATAGTTCTTAATGACTTTGGCTGTATGTTTGCGGTCGTTGTCCTGCATTTTGTGAATTGATAGAAATAACCAATCATTATTTATATTTCTGAAAGCATTCTTTGTTTACGGCATTTTTTCACACCTGCCTAAAACTTTTGCACAGTACTGTATATGTTCTTAATTTTCCCTTTTTTGTGTGTGTTGTGAGACAGATTTCTTTTTTTTTTTGATATTGCAAATTTGTAGTCTGTCAGAAATTTATAGTATTTGGAATCATTTAGATGCTTTTATCATTTATCAAAGTTAGGCTTGCTATTGAGCCCCAAAGTTGACTTCTACAGAGAAGAAAATGTTCCAAAATCTATTTTTTGGAATCTAGAAGTAAGTTGACTTAATCTTGATTGAATAAAATTCCCTGTTTGTTTTTTTTTAACAATTAGTAATTCTGAATAGTTTTTTTTTTTTCCCCGTTCTAACTGTAAAGTGTTATTTATTATACTGACAACCAAATCCTTTCTTCCCATTGTCTCATTACCGTTTTTGTCTTTTTTTATTTTGATTGTCAGGGCCAGGGTGTGACAATCACATTCAGTAAAGAGAAGACAAAATTTTGTCTTGTCTCTATGCTCTTCTCTTTCCCCTCATCCCACCAACTCGTTATGGCAGATGGCTGCCCCTCCCTGAGCCTGGTTCTGCCAGAGGTTTCTTCCTGTTAAAAGGGAGTTTTTCCTTCCCACTGACACCTAGTGCTTGTTCATAGGGGATAACTTGATTGTTGGGGGTTTCTCCAGAATACTGTAGGGTCTTTACCTCACAGTATAAAACAACTTGAGGCAACTGTTGTCGTGATTTGGCACAATACAAATAAACCTGAATTCAACTAAATTGAACTAAAGTATATTTAAACTGTGTTGAAGTCACTCGCGCTCTCTCTCTCTGAGACTGTTAGCATTCGGAAAAAGCAAAATGTATCTGCAAAATGAATCAACCCTGAAAGCCTTTGATGGAAATATAACATGACAAAGCCACAGACCCAAACTTTCAAACTAAAATTGTATAAATAATTCACTGGGACATATTCTAAGCCAATCTTGACATTCTTCACACATGGTATGAATAACAAAAAGAAGGTCTGCAGTCAGAGGAAGAAACACATAAGTTGTGAAGTAAAAACTCAAATATTAAAGCAGGTATTAAGTTTAGAACCTTCATTTTTACATCACTGGATGGTACAAGCAGTTTAACACTTGCAGTTTAACAAAAGGGCAGTTTATACACCATCAGATAAATAGTAAACACTGAGGGTGGTTCAAACCACCAAAAAAACAGATCGAGGAAACAGTTATAAATACGCAGACATATTTAAGCTAGGAAGGGAGTCATCACTTTCCATAATAAAATTCTCATTAAATATGTAGAGAAGAAAAGTGACACTTTCGTATTACAGAAGGGCTAAAATGATAGTGACTTTTTTTTTTATTGTACAGTATAATTCCTCTCTCACAGAGCTTTATAACTCTACCTACATGTGGGAAAAACAGAAGGAGAAAGAGCGCCTGCTCTTCATAGACCCAATTTCACCATAAATCTCACACACACTGCTGAAAATACATTTAGATCACTTGCATCCAGCTATGTGACTGGGCAGTGCAAATATGGTGGTCAGCCATGGCAGCAGTGCCCTTCATCAGCCACTCTAAGTGACCACAGGGAGCGTTTAAGCCATAACTCCCATCTGACTCAGAATTCACCATGGGCGGTGACAGTGAGGGAGAAATATAGCTGTGACTTTAGATATGGAAACAAATGCAAACTGTGAGAATACTTAAATCTACAATATTTGATTGCTACAGCTGTGGTTCTTGTTCTCTGAGTCACATAAGAATCAGAAAAGATGAAGCACAAAACAAAGAGTAAGCAGCAGCATTGCCTTGACTTTTCCATTTTAAGAGGACAACTTAAGCTGTTAAAACAAAAATATTGAGACAGCTTATGCACAAAGCACACACTGTTCTACATGCGGGCACATTGTTGTTTGTTTGGAATATATGTACCTGTAGTACACCAAATGACATACAGTACTGCAAATTTATGCTCCAGTGTGTACACCTGCAAGCAGGCCACATGCATTCACTTGAATCACAGGACAATTTACAACAGCCAGAAGGGTTAAAGTGAAGCACAGAGCAGTAAAGCATCTGGTCTTGACCCATATTTTGACCAAACTATCCAGGACAAGCTGTGTGGCTTCATCCAACAGTTCTCCTATTATACTCTAAGTGGGCCTTGTCATTGCACACACAAATGCCACTCAGCTGCTTCTTAACATCCGCAGACACTTTACACTAACATGCACACACTTCCTCTCTCATTCAAACACTCCAAATTGACACAGTTATCATTCATCCATACTCAGCTTCACATTATACTGAGTAAAACGTGTGCAGACCAAAAGCACTGACAAAAAGAAACTAAAGGAAATGCTTCCATTAAGGAATTTTGGCAGAGTTGATAAAAGAAAATTATTAATTGAGGCATGTTTTCAAACATAAATGCTATAAAGATACTTGGTTTGTTAGGATAACCAGCTGGTGAAGCTATTTTTTATGAAAGGAAGTAACAAATCATAATTATTCTTGTTACAATGACAAATTAGATTATTGTACTTTAAAATAAACTATAATTTTACTGTCCAAGGTTTGTCAATTGTGTAGTATTTTACTTCACTGCAATTTAAATGGCTCTTGGTGCAGAGCTAAAGTAAATAAATAACTGAATTATAATTACACTCAAGATACAGAAACAGCAAGGCAGTTACTAATTCCTGGGTCATACCAGGCAATCAAGATGAAATGATAACAAACACGCATACACAGAGACAAGATCTAAATGCAGAATTAAATTAACCCAAATCCCAGTCGTGTTCAGGTTAGGCTGAAGTTGATCATAAAACAAATTAAGTCCACAAAAGGTGACAACTTCATGCAGCTTGGGCTTATTATTTTATGTACAGGTCAAGGTTATTGCAGTTAACTAAAACTTAATTTAAAACTAAAAATAAGTATGAAACAATCATTTTAAATAACTGAAAGTAATAAAAATAAACTGTGGGGGGAAAAAAATTCAACCAAACCATTGGGAAGCCTGAGGAATTATTGTTGGATTGTCCTATTGTACTATTCCAAACTTCTTAAATCTTACCACCCATATAAATAAATGTCATCCATATAATAATTAAGAAAAAAGAAAAACTAAAACTGAAATTAAAGAAAACTTAAATGAAACTAAACTTTTTTAAACAATAAACAATAAGATTCAAATAAGACATAGGTTGACAAAATTAAAACCCCAATAGATAGAAATGACTTTGTCTGGACCTTCAGTGTATTACAAACACGATGTGGTCTGACACCTCCTCCTGTCTCTCTGGAGCACCGCCTTGTGTTGACTCTAAACAGCAGATGGGCATGAATATGTCAAGTGGTTCCTAAATGCCCAACGATGTGCTACTGTAGGACCACATTTGTTAGTGTATGCAAGCTCAGAGATAAGCACACATATGCACGCGCACACACACACACGGGTATATAGTGATTAACACACTGCAGGTCAACCACCTCAAGCTACTTTTTTTCAATTCAAAAAAGCATCCCCTTTCCATATGAAAGCACTCATACAAGAGATGTCCATTAGTTTGTACATGCAAAGACCACTTGAAATAACAAGTGTCGGTTTTAAAAAAAAACTTCTAACTGCTTTATGTCACTCCGGTCACATTGAACTGTAGGTTAATGGACACATAAAAACATAGACATGAAATAGAAAATTTTAGCACAGGAATTATAAGTAATAAGCTTACTCTGTCTTTAAACAGCATCATGGGGAAAAAAAATCATAATAAATTATGTTCTAAAGTAATTAACTAAGTAATTGTACCAGTTAAAGTTTCCACACATCTTAAGAGCATATTTGAACAGTAGCAGTTAAAAACACACTGACCACCAAACCAAACACAAATCCTGCACCTCCTCCTCTACAGATCCAACCAGTATATAGCACTATAAAGAGAAAATAAACCAGTAAAGAGAAAAAAAACCAGGAGAGAAAATGCAGGCAGTAACATGAATTGATGTAATGTGTTAAGTAGGAGGTCTTTCACCTGGGAAAGTGGGTTTGACTCCTTGTGTGAAGCCAAAAGGGAGCTTTGGCATGTCAAGGAAAATAAAAAAAAAAAGTGGAATATCTTGCCTATGAAGAATGTGTGATTAAAAGGTTCCTTTAGGAAAGCAACCGCATAGGTCAATGGATGCCAAGAAGTGAATCTGCCTAAGAACCCATACTTACTGCCATCATCATCTTTCTATTCTTCTGCTATTGGATCCTAGAATTGTTTGTTAAATGTTTGACTGACTGGACGGTACTTCTAGGTGTGTTTATGCAAACTATCAAGCCCATTAATTAATGTCTGTTTAAGGATTGTTTTGCAAAAAAAAAAAAAAAAATGTATAATTTCTGTGTGAACAGTTGACTTTACCATTACTTCCACTGGGATAAGTGTAAGGATCAAAAGCCTACCTGCCTAACAAGTGGCAGCTCCAGTGTTTCTTTACCTCTCTTCAGCTTCAGCACTTAAATCATATTAAAAAATATATGACTGCTACAGTACAAGATCTTCTGACAACACCATCTGTTCTCTGTTGGCCATGATGACGATAAAGTGGGTTAATGGTTAATTTAATGCTTTTCCATGATCGACAGACCCTTCCTGAACACACTGTGAACCCAGCCAGTGGTGCTACAGCACCAGTGAATCATCTGCTGTGGAGTCGCAGTCTGTCTGAGACATCCAGGGACGCCACTTTATGTCAGTGAATGAGGTATTTAGGGGAGGTGATTGCAACTGTTGTGTCTGTAATGCTGGGAAGGCTTCTCACCTCCTGGAACACGATGAAAGCTGACTCACAGGGTGGGAAAATGGCACCTGATAGTCATCTGTGAATTTATCACTTACAGTACAAAAATGGCAATATGGGATGTTAAGTTGTATAACAAAAAAAGGTCTCTCTATTGGACACACGATCTACCGAGGCAAACTCAAAGATATTTTTTATCCTAGCCACAGCTTAACATTTCAGTATACCTTGGCAAACATACCAGGTTTGTGCAACAATTTGTATGCATGCAGTGTCGCATTTTAATGTGTGGAGTACATTTCTGCAAGGAAATGTACAAGATTTCCATCAATTTCCATCAAAGATAAAGATCCACAGCAGGGGTGATTGTACAGGATTGGAAGACAATATTTTTACATTGCAAAGATGACAGCAGTCTGTACACCTGACATTTACCAAGCCAAAGCTAATGTGACAAAAGCTGATCTGATACACAAAAGACGTGATGGGGTAAAGAGAGTAAAAGAGAGAAAGAAAAAGAATAAATTGTTGTTAAAAAGGCAAAAAAAAAAAAAAGAATAGTGGACAGTTGAATAATGCAGTAGTACATCTGGAAATGACTCTACCACTGAGGTAAAGAGAAGGAGAGATGTGGTGTAGTAAACACAAAACAAAGAGGGTTCAAAAAAGAGACAGTTGTCTGTGGGGGGTTTTGAATTCTGACAGTAACAGTACTGCTCCATGTTGCTACCATTACTTGTCTTATAAAGATGTTCAGTTGAGGTTTAGCACTTAAATTGGTTTCTGGGAAACTGAAAAAAAAAAAAAACTACAAATATTTCAAATTCTAAAGAAAGGTAACAGTGTGAGGGAAAAAAGGTAGATCAAGCTTAACAGTCAATCAGACAAAATATGGTGAGTTAATTTATTTTAATTAATTTATTTAATTTAAAGTAAAAGAAGTAGAAGCCTCTCCGTGAATTGCCACCTAACTGTGGTGGAGGGGTTTGTGTGTCCCAGGGATCCCAGAGGCTATGGTGTTGGGGGGCTTTTGCCCCCGGTAGGGTCTGCCAAGGCAAATTGGTCCTGGGTGAGGGGCTGGATGAAGAGCAATTCAGATGACCCTTATGAGAGAAAGACCAAGGGAACAGTTTACCCTGCCTAGGATAGGGTTACCAGGGCCCCACCCTGGAGCCAGACCTGGGGAGGGAGTCAGGGAACGGACCCTGACTGTCATTTGGGCTTATGCGCCGAATGACAGTTCAGAGTACCCAGAGTACCCAGCTTTCTTGGATTCCATGGGTGGGGTGCTTGAGGGTGCTCCATCTGGTGACTCTGTCATCCTACTGGGAGACTTGAACACTCACGTGGGCAACAACAGTGAGACCTGGAGGGACACTGAGTCCAAATGGACCATGTTCTGCACCTCCATTGTTGAGACCACTGAACCAAGCTGTGGCTGCAAGGTGGTTGGTGCCTGTCTTGGTGGTAATCCCCGAAGCAGATGGTGGACACCAGAGGTGAATGAAGCCATCAAGCTGAAGAAGGAGTCCTATCAGGCTCAGAGGCAGCTGATGGATTCCAGCAGACCAAGCAGAACATGGCTCAGGCGATGGCTGAAGCAAGAACTCAGGTGTGGGAGGAGTTTGGTGAGGCCTTGGAAAAAGACTTTCAGACTGCCTCGAAATTATTCTGGCAAACCACCAGGCAATTCAGGAAAAGCAGTGCTGTACTCACACGGTGTATAGTACTGCTGACTTCAACTGAGGATATAGTTGGGGGGTAGAAGGAATACTTCAAGGACCTCCTTAATCCCCCTGACATGTCTTCTGTAGAGGAAGCAGAGTCTGGGGATGAAGGGGATGACTCGTCTATCACTGGGGGTGTGGTCACTGAGGTAGTTAAACAACTCCTTGTTGGCAGGGTCCCTGGAATGGATGAGATTTGCCCTGAGTTCCTGAAGGCTCTGGATGTTTTAAGGCTGTCTTGGTTGACACGCCTCTGCAATGTCGCGTGCAGATCTGGGGCAGTACCTCTGGATTGGTAGACTGGGGTGGTAGTTCCCATCTTTAAGAACGCAGACCAGAGTGTGTGCTCCAACTATAGAGGGATCACACTCCTCAGCCTCCCTGGGAAGGTCTATGCCAAGGTACTTGAAAGGAGAGTTTGTCCATTAGTCAAACCACAGATTCAGGAGGAACAGTGCAGTTTTTGTCGTGGTCGGGGAACAGTGGACCAGCTCTTTATCCTCTCAAGAATATTCAAGTGTACGTGGGAGTTTGTCCATCCAGTCTACATGTGTTTTGTGAAGGAAGACATTCGACCGCATCCCTTGGGGTATCCTTTGGGGGGTGCTGTGGGAGAGGTGAGCAGGGGATTGACAGACAGATTGGGGCCACGTCTGCAGTGATCCAGATGCTGTACCGGTCTGTCGTAGTGAAGAGAGAGCTGAGTGTAAAAGCAAAGCTGTCTATTTATCGATCGATCTACATCCCTACCCTCGCCTATGGTCACGAGCTTTGAGTAGTCACCAAAAGAACAAGATCGTGGATACAAACGGCAAAAATGATCTTTCTCCAAAGGGTGGCTGGCCTCTCCCTTAGTAGGGAAGAGAGGGGCTTAGAGCAGAGCCACTTTCTGGTTTATGTTTGCTTGTAGTCTGACAGGCACTGATGAATCACTTTTGAGCATGCTTCTGTTGCATGCAGTTAGACAGTCTGTGCGGAGAGCAAAAGAGGGATTGTTTCGCAATCTCAAAACCATGGGCTAACATGATACAACTTTTTATTAGCTAATTAGCTATTTTTAGTCAAAGAATTACTGTGAGACTGAACAGGATGTCTGCTATTCTAAACATACTGGCTACACTGGACGCTTTTGAAATATTGCTCTCTAAGGCTAGGTGAGCAGACTAACCAATGGATTTTGCGATTCAGCTGGGGACTCTATATATCAGCAAGAATAGCAAAAGGATTATAAATCCCATCCTAACCGGTGAATGAGAAGATCCACCTCTGAGAACAAAAACATTAACAGCAAATCCTTGCAGGAACTTTCATTCACCTCAATGCACAGATTAGTTCCTATTGTTCTTCTATTGTCTCTTCAGACATGAGATTTGAAAGACACTTTCTTGTTGGCTGTGGCAAGTGAGGCAAGTAAGGACATACTGTAAACATGATTTAGTGGAAACTAAGTTGGCCTGAACATATATGACAACAATCCCCAAGGTGGTTAGTGAGTGGGTGAACCACAGAAGTGATTTCTCGGCCACAAATGAACAAGAGTACATACGTCTGTCACATGAGTCATTGATGAGGTTGAGCTTACTGCTTGACACCATGCAAACAGAGTTGCTGAACGAATTAGAACAAACACTTTTTGTTCTAAACACAAAATAACACAAAATAAAACATACTCTATTGCCAAAAGGGACTTCTTTTTCCCATCAATAGAGAACAACTGAGTGATGGACAGTATATGGACTTTGAAGTGATTGTTTCCTTAAATTTGATGTAGCATTTCCTCACAGAAGATGTCAGACTCTCCAAATCTCAAAATTTGGGTATATGTTGCAATACTGCCCAAAGATAAGTCTGTGCTCACTGGTGCATGATAAATGAATTCTTAGAGACAATTTTCTATTTCACATGGTTTCTCTACCATCATTCCTAAGTGATATTTTAAACTAAAGCTCAACAAACACTTGTATCTGCTAAAGTTACTTGGTTAGCTTATGTAAGCCAAACAACACAGGAATATTCAATTTTATCTATTTAAATGTTTAAAAACCAACAAATGCTACATTATTAAAGGATGAAGAAAATAGACTGACTTCCACTCCACTATTCCCCAAAATGAAGCTTCTCTCTTCAGATCAAGCCAGAATCAGGCTTGTCTGCCCCAATGCAGTTTCCTTGTACATTTGATATGAATAAAACATGTGGGGTGTACGACAAGGCCTATCCTCTGTCTCTAGTCACTTATCATTAGGGAGAGTGACACACACTAACTGCACTATGTCATAATTAGACAGCAGTCCCTTCACTTGTAATCTGGAGGAATAACACATATGACAACTTTCTACTGCAGGCTAAAGCACAAGAGATGGCCACTGAACTGCTCTCTGACACTACACTGCACAGTTAGGTTCATAGGTTTTTGAACAGTTTCACTATTTTTGTAGTTTTGTTTTTGTACACCACACAGAGGATTTTAATCAAACAATCAAGATGTGATTGAACTGGATCTTTTCAGCTTTAATTTAAGGGATTTAACAGAAGTATTGCATTGGATATTTAGGAATTAAAGTCATTTTATACACACTTAAAAATAATTGGAAAAACTAACATAATTTTTTTTTTAATACTTGGATGAAAATCTTGCAGTCAATGAGTACCTGAAGTCTAGAACAGAAGAGGACATTGACATTGGTCTGCTAGGCCTTTACTGCAGCCACTTTCAATTGCTGGTTGTTTGTGGGCTTCATCATTAATGTTGAACCCAAACCATTGTTTTTTTACTGGCAAATTCTAATCTGACCTTCCCGTTCTTGCACCTTGTTATAAACAAGGTATTTATATTCAGTGGAGGTGTTTGTTGATTGTAGATCTGACAATGACGCACCTACCTCCTCAAGAACATTCTTGACTTAGCTAGATGTTGTGAGGGGGTTTTCCTAACCAAGGAAAAAATTCTGTGATCATCCACTTTCAGCTGTGAACACACTAAAGGTGATTCCCTCATTACGCATTGCTTTGAAGCTGAGGGCTGGTCACTTGTGGACATATTCCGCCCATAGTTTCTTGAAGTCGCCAAATATCATTCACTTTCTATGGTCTCTGGTTGCCACATCGCCGCAAATCGCTTCCAAGGTTCCAAGAGAGACGAAGGTTTTTGCTCTCTCTTTGACATTTTGTTTTGTTTTGTTTGTTTGTTTGTTTCAGCCTAAAGATGGCCTCCTTCAGTATCTCTTTGGGCCTCATACTGAGAGTTCCAACTATAAGTTTAACTGTTGTATTTTGTAATTCTTTGTAATTCCTAGTCTGTTCCCACAGTTGCTAGTTTTATGTCCTGTTTTCGTCAGTTTCCCTCGTTTGTGACTGTTTGCCCTGCCCTCATTATTGTCACTTCTGTTTAGTCTATATCATCTGTTTCTAATTAGTCATCAGTCTCGGCAGAGTGTATATCTCCAGCTGTTTTCATACCACTTGCCAGATTGTTTGTGTTTCAGCCATTTTATTATCCAGGTGGGGTTTGTTTTTTAATATTCCTCAAGTTTTTTTTGTTTGTTGTTTTTCCCTTGTTGTCCTTTGTGTGTTGATTTTCCTGTGTTTGAACTTCTGGATTGTTTCTTGGACTTGGATTTGCTTGCCTCCTCTGCCTGCCTTCTCGTGTATAACCATTGCCTGTTTCTGGATTAAAGATTTTAATTTTCAATCAACAAACAATGTCCAGTAAATGCTACTTAGAATACAGTCTGTGTCACTGGATTTAGGCATGAATGTAAACTTGTATGATGGATTTTTTTGATGGAGTTCACTATTTTTGGGACACCTAAAAAAGGTCAGACATGATCAAACCTTTTTGGGAATACTGACTGAACTGTCTTCCCTTACACCCCTTTCTTTGCCTCTAGAAAAATGCCTAGCTTCTTGTTGATGGTGCTTTCTGTGCTTCCTTATCTCTAGGACGGCGTAAGGAAACTCCCTGTGAAAGAATAAAGTTCAGAACTGGATGATCAAACACATGTTCATCTCCTTTCATTTTGATACCAAGAATATTCTTAAAAAAGATCTGAGAGTGGTCTGAGTGTTTCAGAAACTGCTGGTCTACAGGGATTTTCCCACACAACCATCACTAGAGTTTACAGAGAATGGTCCAAAAACAGTTAATATCAAGTGAGTGGAAAAAATGCCTCGTTGATGTCAGAGGTCAGAGGAGAACGGCCAGAATTATTCAAAGCAATAGGAAGGTAACAGTATCTCAAATAACCAGTTATATTTTGTTATATGCAGAAAAGCACCTCTGAATGTACAACATGTAGAACCTTGAAGCAGATGGGCTACAGCAGCAGACGACTGTCAGCTAAGCTATGAACATGAAACTGAGACTACAATTCACACTGGCTCAACAAAATTGGACAATAGAAGTTTGGAAAAACATTGCCTGGTCTGATTAGTCTTGATTTCTGCTGTGACATTCGGATGGTATGGTGAGAATTTGGCATACACATGGAGCCATCCTGCCTTGTTTCAACGGCTTAGGCTATTGCTTGTGGTGTAATGGTGAGGGGGATATTTTCATGGCACCCTTAGTAACAACTAAGTATCATTTATACACCACAGCCTTCCTGAGTATTATTGCTGACCATGTCCTTCCCTTTATGACCACAGTGTACCCATCTTCCAATATTATCCTTCTTCCAGCAGGATAATGCTCCATGAAACAAAGCTCAAATAAACAAACTGGTTACTGTCATGGTGCTGGGTCTGTGACCCAGCGTTTGTGTTTGAACTTTTGAGTTTTGTTATTTCATGATTGTTTTGGTTTTGGGAAATGGCTGATTAGTTCCCTTTACTGTCCCCTTCCTGTTCCCTTAGTCTTATAGTTCACCTATCCCTCGTGTCTCCCAGCTCCAGTGTTCCTGAGTTCTAATGTTCATTCCCAGTTTAGGTTCTGTAAGTCAAAGTTTTCAGTTTTCCTTTTTATTCTGTGTTTTCTTTTGTATTTTGGTCATCAGCCTCAATAAAACAGCTTGTTTTCTGTTGAACTCTGCCTGCCTGAGAGTCTGTTTTCAGGTTCTCACATTCAACATATGACAGTTTCTTGTACATGACAATGAGTTCACTCAAATGGCCTCCACAGTTACCAGATCGCAATCCAACAGAGCACCTTTGAGATGTGATGAAATAGGAGATTTGCATCATGGATGTGAAGCCGACAAATCTGCAGCAGCTGGAATGGACCAAATTCTTGGAGGAATATTTCCATCACCATGTTTAATCTATGCCATAAAGAATTAAGACAGTTCTGAAGGTAAAAAAGGGTTCCAACCAGGCACAAGCAAAGTGTACCTAATAAAGTGTATATTGCGTGGAGGACACAAACAGAAGCAAACAGGTGTAAAACATATACCCGAATCCTTGCAACTGGAAAGGTGTTTTCCCATGGACAAGATTCTTCATGTGATTTGGCTCTCCCTTATAACATTTCTGTGACAATAAGTTTGAACTCTGTGTACTATAAATACACTGATTTCACTTTTGTGTCTTCTAAAGAGTGAATTTTTGGTCACACTTGGAGTTTATATCCTGTGTGGGACCAATTTTAACAGTCGCTGTTGTTTGCTGTGTGATTGTTTTCACCCGCTCTTTGGTTAGCCTGAGGCACCATAAATAATTGCTTTGGTGTGGCAATGTTATGGTGTTATGGTTAGGAAAAGATCATATTTTTTGGTTACATTACAAACTTCTTCAACATGTTTTTTTAAAAGTTAATGCAAATTATGCATGCAGTTATTCACACAGCTGCTTATGGTCACTTAATTTAAAAAAAAAAAAAAAAGGTTATAATAGCAGCTTGCACACTTGTGTAACTGGAGAGGGCAGGGTCCACTGAGGAATATTAGACACAGCAAAGTACAGGCTCAAAAATGACCGGTGAGCCTGAGTCACAGCTGGAACAACATAATGAACTTTCAACAACAGGAAGTTTTTATTCTATGTGCACACTGTTTTTTACCTTTACTTCTAAAGTCGAAAGTATAAAGTGAACAGAGAGAGAGATGACTATGACTTGCAGAAAAAGTCTTGTCAGCTATGCGATTTAGACAGATCTCTTTTTTCTTATTATTTATCCACTTTCACCATCACATGCATCACCATTGATGCTGGATGTTTTATTTTGGAGCAAAATTACACTTATACTGTCAATAGCACACTAAAATGAGATCATGTTTTTTTTTTTTCCTGTGAGAAAAAGCAGGCACAGGAATTATTTTATTAGCCCAGGTTTGAGTCACTGCCTTCCAGGAAAGCTTAAGATTAACTATGACTCAAATACCGTCTTTGAAAATTTTGGGCTGGATTATCAGCACAAAGAATGCAAACTGTCTCTTTCTGTTACTCCAACCTTCATTTTTCTCTATGATAAAATAGCATGCAGGCAGAGTACGCTGTGTTTTCCACTGAATAAACCACATGTGTCATCACAGAAGATCCAGTGTGTGATCAGCGGAGGGAGGCGGGAGGCACAGAAAAAATGTGGAAAGGTTAAGTGTACACAAAGATATTGACAAGTGACTCAGAGAGAAGAAAGCGGTGTGGAAAGCTCTTGGATGGTGAGGCATAGCTAAACAGAGAGAGGCAGGAAATACAGAGGAAAGGAGGAAAGTGGGAGTGGGGTAGAGACTGAGGTGGAAAGGTTTAAAGTAAGAGGTAGTGAGAGGGAGAAGTATGGACATGTGTTCCCTGTCTCCCTTGCATCTAGCTGCACTAATCAGCAACACGGTATCCCCTTGGGTCACTTAAGCTCCTGTAGAAAAACACAGTGGATGTCAACAACCCACTGATCCCCTGCTTTCTGGTGGGAAAAACACACACACAGACACAAACAGATGCGCAGGCACTTGAGCAGTCTCACTGACTAATTTTGCGGCATACACAGCTCAAACAGGGCAGTGCAGGACTGGCATCAATACAGTATTATCAGGCCCATCAGGTGACATGCCTATTCTTAGACTTTCCATATGCACAGAGGCGGGGGGAGATAGAGAGCAGCAGAGGTAAAATAGAACTGGGG
>VUQS01069718.1:0-23375 GCA_015108495.1 Heterochromis multidens
AATTGAATTGAATTGAATTGAATTGAATTGAATTGAACTCTTTCAAGAATTTTTGAGATAAAAGGAAGGTTGGAGATTGGCCTATAATTAGCTAAGACAGCTGGGTCAAGTGATGGCTTTTTAAGTAATGGTTTAATTACTGCCACCTTAAAGGCCTGTGGTACGTAACCCATTAATAAAGATAAGTTGATCATATTTAAGATTGAAGTATTAACTAATGGTAGGACTTCTTTGAGCAGTCTAATAGGAATGGGGTCTAATAGACACGTTGATGGTTTGGAGGAAGTAACTGTTGAGGTTAACTCAGAAAGATCAATCAGAGAGAAAGAGTCTAAATAAATATCAATAGTATTGAATGTAGCTGTACTTAATGATACGTCTGTGAGATACAGTAGTTATGAATATTTTTTCCCTAATGTTTAAAATTTTATTTGTGAAGAAATTCATAAAGTCATTACTAGTTAAGGTTAAAGGAATACTTGGCTCAACAGAGCTCTGACTCTTTGTCAGCCTGGCTACAGTGCTGAAAAGAAACTTGGGGTTGTTCTTATTTACTTCAATCAGTAATGAATAGTAAGATGTCCTAGCTTTACGGAGGGCTTTTTTTTAAAAAATAGAGCAACAAACTCTTTCTGGGCTAAATGAAGCTCTTCTAAATTAGTGAGACTCCATTTCCTCTCCAGCTTACAGGTTATCTACTTTAAGGTGCGAGTTTGAGAGTTATACCAGGGAGTCAAGCACTTCTGATTTGAGGCTTTCTTTCTTCAGAGGAGCAACAGTATTCAGAGTCGTACGCTGTGAGAATGTAACACTATTAACAAGATAATCGACCTCTGTGGGAGTAGAGTTTAGGTAGCTGCTCTGCACTGTGTTTGCACATGGCATTGAAGATGACAGTGGAGGAATTATATATATAATATATATATATAGTATATAAATGTGACACAGCGGGCAATAACCCAGATAAAGTCCAAAATGTTAATTTTATGTAATTCCTGTGATTTCAAACAAAACCTTTACATGCAAAAACAGATTTCATTTTATTTCAGATATTATTTTTGTTTAATTTCTATAAATGTTTAACTTGAAGATGTCAAACAGTGTCTGTTCTTTGAATTATTGTGGTTTACCAACAGTGCAAATAGAGAAATAGTCACTTGCAGCACATTCAAAAATGATTAAACTCCTGATAAAAACTCCACTAGGTGTACTAGAAACCACTGAGCAATCATCAGTTATCACCACAAGCTATGGAAAATGGAAAATGGAAAAATTGCCAGCATCATTACAGGGCAAAAGTTGCTTGCTAACTGTCCAGGTGGCACACCTAGGCATGTGTGACTGCACTGAGTGAGGTTTTCCCCTTACACCTGAGAAATTTGTTGGATGGGGTAAAATAGTGTGTTGTTTATTTGCAGTTTATGCATCAGAAACTGTTCAATAAATACAATTTTTTTGGACATAGTTTTGAGAGATATTTGCAGAAAGTGAAGTTAAGATAACAAACATTAGTAATATTGGAAAGTTTGGCTGTTCTTGATGTCATCATTGCTTGGCTGTTTGTGTGCACAGCCTGGATTCTCGGTCTGTGTCTCTAATCATGCTGCATCCCAAATTTATGACTTATTGCTTATGTTAAACAATGTAAAGATATCATCTATTTTTGGGCAGTGAACGTGTTTCGGTTCTTGCTAACTTGATTTCACTTTCTAGAAAACAACTCAATACAGCTGAATTTGATAAAACATAACCTGGATCAGAGAAGTAGAATATAGAGTCCAGTAAAACTACACTTTTTTATACTTTGGTTTGAACTGTTGGATTGATCATGAAAACTATAATTCATTTAAAGGTGTAAAGGTCAGAAGCAGAAGAAAATGAAAACTAATACCTCAAAATTAAAAACTAAACAAACCACACAATCTACAACCTTGGAGCTGATTGAAAGCAATTTTAATTATGAGACATATCAGTGGACCTTGACTGTAGCCAATGCTGCATGGATATTTTATAGTTAGCTGAAGTACATTTTCTGTACTGAATGCAATACCATAACAAAATGTTATCATCCTTCTGCAAAAGCTATTCAAGGATTCATAGCTCTGCTAGAAAAAGTAGTACTGCAGGGCTGTGGGTTCAGTTTACCTCCTGCTGCTATGAGACAGGAAACAGTCAACATTTGATGGTGAACTGTATTAGTAATGCACAGCAACACACACAGTAAAACTTGACTGAATTACACTTCCACTGTTTTGCGTGTACAACACACCCTGTAAAGTAGTATCACAGCAAACTCTCAATTTCACCATCTCAATTAAAGATACCATGTTTTAATAATACATAGATAATAATACATCACAGAAATGAGTATGAATTGTTTGTCCTAATTAGTTGCAGGTAAAAGGTTGTCTGAACTTCTGCTTAGATGTATTTGTTGCTTTTCCCCTTTCAGTGTCACCTAAATTCCCTTTGATCCCCATTGTGATGCTAAATTTGAACTTCAGCAGCTTGTCTTGACCATGCCTAAATGCACTGAGTTGCTGCCACATGATTGGCTAATTAGATATTTGCATCAATGAGCAGTTTAACAGGTGTACCTAACAAAGTGAGCACAGGAGCATAGGTCTGTTTTCAGCAACTGTCACTGTCAACTTTCACGGATGCATGTTTATTACATTAAAAGTTTCATAATCGAATAAACACAGCTTAAAACTATTCTGCTAATTTAAGAAGCTATGGTTGAATGTCTGAGGCATCAGCCTCTGTGGGTTTGATTATTGTCTCACAGCCAAAAGAATTTCCTCTGAATCTCATCAGAATGTTATTGTTGTAAAAATGAAGGTTGTTCAATGCAGAAAACTTCCAAAAACTAACTACTAACTACTTTTTTGAAGCAATGTGTACTTCTCCCCCCACAAACCAACATAATCTGGCTCTTATGGGTATAATGAAGCCAGTTGAAGACTTGTGAGGAATCTGTTTCTCAAATTAGAGACCCTAATGCACTTGTAGTCTCCTACTACTAATTCTATTCTGGTTCAAAGCCAGTTCTTGCATTAGGTAACACAATATGACACTGGAACACTCATGTCATTAGGGGAGAAAATGAAACTTTATGTGCCTACATGAATATTCCATTAAACATCAAAAATTGATTAATGATGCCATTAATCAGAAATTAATTATTATTGTTATACTGCTGTATTGTCGTTATTGTTGTACTGTTTTTAAGAAGGCCACAGCAACATTAGCAGCTCTGTGTGAGGCTATATTTAGGTACAGCCGATGTTTAAAATCAACATGCTTTTGCTTTTGTTTAGCCAGTCCAAGAGCAAAGCATATATATCTAAAAAGATAACATTACAGCTCCCAACAAGCGTAGCTAAACTACCTCAGATATGGGCACAGCCATTTGATGCATGCAAAATCAGGAGGTGGGACGTTAATATCGAGCTAGGATCATGTCAATTCTACATTGACGGTCCAAGACAGTTCAGGTTATTTTTGCAACATTAAACAAATTATTCTGCAAATAATTAATAATAATTCAGGTTAAATCAAATTGGTTGTCTGACAAGACACATGGAAGTGTTTCTAAAAGGACAAATAGGCCTAAAAGGACTAACCTGACTTTTAACCAGGAGAATGTCTCCTCTGGCGTCCTCTTTTGAGCTTTTTTTAATTTTCTGTTTGATTAGGTTTAAGCAGCAAAGCATTTTGGTTATGGTTCAGAAACACCCTATTACAATGATAAATAGATGTTAGCAACCTCCACTCTCCAAGTTCACAAGCTGTTTGCTTTCTTAAGGTAATAAAGCTAGTAAGTTATTCACATGGCCACTATAGGTTTACTTTACTTTAAAACATAAATATGTAGTAAATATTCACCCTGAGGGGAACAAGAATGTCTTAACAAATTCTCAGAAGTCCATCCAGTAGTTATTGAGATATAAATACCTCTAAATAAGTGCATGTTTATTATGTCGTCACCTGTAGATAGGGCAGAACTTGGTACCTTGGAAACATAGAAAACTGAGTGTTCAGACACTTGTTAAAAGTTGTAAGAGGATCAGTTTTAACCCACACCACTACCTACTAATGATAACTAAATGTGGACTTTTTCATTCTTTGAAAGTGGAAACACTTCTATATGTTGTGTCAGGAAAGCTTACATGGGTCATTTCAGACGGCAGACGCAAACGACCAACATGATCATTTAGCTTGAAGACTTGTTGGATATTTCAGCCACGCTGGCTGGTGTGGAAAAGCACGGAACCCATTTCAGAGAGTCATGGGGGACAAGGAAAAACATAAAAGCCTTTTTTCTCTTGACATCATCCAAACAAGAGATGGAGCTTCTCTGCATCAACAGGCGTCTTCTCTCTGAGGGCTCAAATTCTCTTCCTGGTTATTAATAGTTACATAGAAAAGTAAACAAAACTGGAATTAAAGAAATCAAATTGTTTTTTGCATAATGTTGGATGTTGGAGGTCATCCCCAATGCTTCACATTGCCCCCTGGCAGAATTAAGAAATGCCTCAGCGAGCCCACACAGCTGCATTGTTTATTTCTATCGTTAAATTGCTGTGCTCTGCGGTCTGTATAAAAGAAAAATGTTACCAAAATGCCCTGCTTTCACCTCGCGGCTCTGCTCAGGATTTTGTCACTGTTTTGTCCCAGGGGCTCCTCAGCTACTTCAGAGACACATGAAGACATGGTGTGCTGTTCCTCTACACAGAACTCGCCCACGGGCAACCGCAGTGACTTGTCTCATGGTCTCTTGCTGTATGAAGTAATCAATTAATAACAAACTCTCATTTGCATCAAGCTACACCTTGCAGGGAGAAGAAAATTACATGTGGATAAAGAAATGGAGGGACAGAAGCTATACCGTCTGCTGTTCATTTTCAGATCGATTTTTAAGGCAGCAGAGCAAGTGAGGAAGTCCTTCATGTAACAGCTTTGTGTTGGATGGTACTTGTGCGAACCCCAGACAATACTGTATATTTGAAGCTCTGCTCGAGTGGCAATTTCTTTGAGCCAAAACAGAAGAGAGAAAAAGAGATTAAGAGAGAGATAGATGGTTGACTTAATGCCCACCCTCTTCTCAGAGAGGAAGGAACTTGGCCTGATAAAATGCTCTCACCAGATTGTGTCTGAAGTAAATTGATAGAGGATGGATGTGTGGGAGGGTGTAGGTCTCTCCACGTAAACCTCAAACTGACCTGGCTGAAAGAATAGGAAGCACTTCACCGATCCTCGTCTTTAGCACCTAAATACTGATATAACGTTAGATATACAGCAGCTTTAGAGGCAGAGAAATAAGACACTAATAGAGAAAAATCACTGCAGTGCTCCACAGAATAACAGGTAACAGAAGGATGCTGATTGTGATGCAGAAGGAATGAGCTGGTATCATTTTTCTGATTAGCAAATCAAAACATGTCTAGATATCAAGGTTAAAACAAGTCTAATTTTGGTCACATTGAGTTTTTTTTATAATTATTTTTTAGAAATCAGAATCAGAATTTAGAAATCAAGGATACGTAGACTCATCAGCTGTTTAAGGACAGCTTACATTTCAATCACCATTTAACAAGGGGTGTAATCAAAAAGCATTATGTTAATATGAATTGATTTTGATAAAGTGTGCTGTCAGGTCTCACATGTAAAAGAGATGATGTCTCTTAAAAGACTCCCTGGTTGGATGGATAACTAGCTAAATAAATAAATAGTGTGTGCGCAATGGGAAGAGTTACATGAGGTAATTACAACCAAGGTTATCATACTTAATCACAGCCAAACTAAAAACTAAAAATAGGACTAAGTGAAACAGTTTTGAGCTTACAAAACTAACTAGAAGAAAATAAAACAAGAATATATGGCAGTGTCCTCCATTTAGATTTTTGACATTTTGATCAAATTGGAACGTTTATTGAGACGTGAGATGTCTACATGATTGTGAGACAACTGCCTTCACAAAGTGTTGTTTGTTTGTAATACCTATTCTGATTTTACTATTGTGATTTTGCTTGCACACTGAGTTCTGGTGAAGTTAATTCAGACTGGGTTATATGTCCAGATGTCTCAAAGATGTTTTAACTTATTGAGTAATTTATGTCTCAACATGATTCAACCAAACAAAAGCAAACTGGGAAAAATAAGAAATAAATAGTCAATAATACCCAAGTGATTTGGCCTATACATGTAGAATAAAAAATACTACGTGTATGGAGGAAGATAAAGGCTTTATTCAGTGAACTGCAGCATTATTGAGCTTCACTTTTTACTGACCATCCAGCAGTGTCCAGTAGTCAAGTTTCCTTTGGCTGTCTGTACATAGATCTTCAAAATCTGTAGACAAAGGACAAGATGTTTGATACAGGAGCTTTCTGGTTTCTGTTTGTAGTCCATTTGTAATCCGAGTTCTATTGGCCAATCACATTTGAGCAGATAGTCCATGAAGAGGGATTGCATTTGCTGAAATGCAGTCTCAAAACAATTGACTGTTGTCTGATGATGATTTAGCCTTTTATTATGTTTTTTAATGTATTTGTAAACAAAGTAAGAAAGGGAGGTTGAGATGGTTTGGTTATGGTATAGTGGATATTTTGCACAAAGGATGTTGAATATGGCGATGCCAGGCAGGAGAAAAAGAGGAAGATCACAGACAAGATTCATGAATGTAGTGAAGGTATCATGGTCCTGGGCCTTTGACTGAGAGTTTTGAGTTTTGTATTCTTGGTTTAATCTTTTGGATTTTTAGTCCTTAGTTCTGGGTATTTTTGTACTCTGGGTTCTATTTACATTTTGAGTATTTCCATCTTTGTGCCTCAGTTTAGTATAACCTCACCTGTGTCTTTTTGTATCTTGTCAAGTCTTCATCTTTGTCATGTGATTCCCCCATGTAGTTACTTCCTGTTTTATTTTGATAGTCATTTGTCTCTTGTGCCTTATATTTAGTTTTATTTCCCTTGTCTTGTTGTCTTGATGGGTTACAGCCATGTTTTGTTCCCCAGCTCCTTGATTTGCCCTCTGTGTATCTGTGTGTGTATATGTGGTTTCCTTTTGTCCTTTGTCAGAGTGTCTGTTAATCCTCCCTGTTATCCCTCCTTGTGTATTGCCAGCCTGTTTTTGGATTCTCTTTATCCTCCCTTGTGTTTCCCAGTTCGTGTCTTGGATTTATTGGATTCTAGTTGCTTTCTTTGTGGACTTTTGCACCTCATGGACTTTGGCTTCTAACCGAAATAAAAGGTCATTTTTATGTTTACCTATTAAGCCTGAGAGTCCTGCCTCTGGATGTTACCTGCTAAACCTTGATAGAAGTAGGACATGCAGAGTGTTGGTGTGACAGAGAAGGATGCAAGGGATAGAGGGAGATGGAAGCAGATGAAACTGTGAAAACCACAAAAAAACAAACAAAACTACTACTACTGAAATAGAATTTGTGAAACTGTTTGTAATTTGCACTGGTTCCCACATTTCATGTCCACAACAATGTCATGTTTTCAAATTGATTCATAACAGAACTTTAAAGTTCTTACACAACAGTTCTTCAAATGTCCTTGGATCTGCACATGGTGAACTCAGTAGGAATTAAAATACCTACAGTGAACTACAAAACAACAGAAGAAGAATTTATAGACTTGTAATTTTAGATATTTTTAGCTTACAAGTATCAAGTACAAAGACTTGGGTTTTAGATCACATCTGGTGTTGACTAATGAACTAATTTTATTTCGATCCATCATCCATTCACACGCATCAACATCCAAACAACTGAACTCATTCAACAAAGCTTGAAGTAATTATTTCATCTTTTTGGGCTAATCAGTGCTTGGGTTATCACTGTTCCAGCAATATTCAAATAGAAATAAAAAGGTAAGTTAAACACATATTAGTTAAACTAGTTTATAGGTGTATAATGATTTCCTTTTACCTTTTGTTATTGTACCTGACGCCGTCGACTGTGATATTCTTTTATAACATCTGGAGTACAAAGTTGGTTTGCAAGGGGAAGTTTTAAACTTGTTTTCCTCATATCTCAAAGATAGAACATTCACTGTCCAAACAGGAAACTGTTCTTCATCCCCAACTTCCACTACTGGAAATGTGGCATCCCTCAAGGATCGATTTTTGGTCCTCTTCTATTTTCATATACTTGTTATGTTACCCCTCGGCTCTATGTTTCAGAAACACAATATTCACTACCACTGTTGTGTGGATGACACATAATTCATTGTCACTGAACAGTATTGTGGCACGTGACAGATTTTCCTAATATCCTGCAGCCCCAATAGTCTACAGTTATTCCAAATGAGGAAGTTATTTTGCAAAACGTAGATGCTGCTATCCAAACAAAAAGGGGGTTCTGCAGAAAGAAACAAAAAGGCAAAAATAAAACTAATGTTATGATATTTCGGGAAAGGGGAACAGACTTCACCTTAAAGGAATACTTACATGTTTTCTTAAGTTGTGTGAGAATATTGATATTGGTCTTGTGTTTAAACAGTAAATATGAGATTAGTTTAACTTAGCATCATAAACTACAAAGAACACAATGAACCTGGCTTTATGTTAAACCAAGGCCCCAGTCGTACAGGCCTAGAGACTAGCCTGGCCTGCTGGTAGTTGCTATGAAATTGATTGTTAAAGCCTCATTCACAGAGGCCCAGAGTTCAGTCAGTGACCCACTGGTAACCACCGATCACTAGAGAAAAGTGTGTATTCCATGACCAGTTGGTGAGTGGTTCCTGGAGGTTGTTGGCAGTCACTAGCATGAAATTGGTCACAAAGAGGTATATGGTGCTGCACTGAAAACCTCCTTGAGATTGCTGTGGTTGCTAGCAGGTTTGCTGCAGTCACTAGCAGTTTGGATGAAAGACGCCGACTTGCCTGTAAAAACACTTGCAATCTGCTCGCTAAACGATCGTGAAACTGTGAAGACGGCAACAAAAACCGTAAATGGAGACCAGTCACCTTCAAAGTAAAAGTTGCGTCTTCTGAAATACAGTGGTTGCTGTGGTAAGGCACAACTTTTACTTTGAAGGCGAATGTTCTGAATTTCTGGTTTGCATCATAATTTTTCCAAGTTTCACTGCAGCTCAGAGAGTACATGGTGAGTCTTTGCAGACGGTTAGGGAATACACATTTTTCCCTAACAACCAGTTGGTGACCCCACTGGCAACCTCTGACCTAAGCTAACCAGCTGCAGCAGGATACAGCTATACATTTAGGCACAAGAGTTGTACCAGTCTGATAATCTGAGTAAGAAGGGAAATGACCATAATTTCCATTATGTTTCTTTATATCCTGAGTCATGATTTATGAGCTGCCAAAAGCAGCTATATCAACAGTGAGTCATGCATAATGAGAGCAGGTGTTCGTTTAAACATGCAGTCAAAGAGTGACGCCCAGCCAGGTTATTATGTGAATATGTGCATTTGCCTGATATTACATCATTTACTTTTGCCGCTTTTGCATTTACTCTGAACAGTTTTCAGAGTCAAAAGGATTTCCTTTCTGAGTAAGGATCAAGTTTTCACAATAGAGCTGAGTTATATTCTACTAAGCACTTCTGACAGGTGTCATGTCATATTTGTGAAGCTTGCAGAGGCATTAGATAGCATGGTTCGACTGAATCAGTCGTCAGTGCGAAGTTTCTTGCACACGTGGACAGCTCTCTTGCTGTGAATGTCAAGTGTGAGTTATTGAACAGAGCCGAAGGTAGAGGAGTCTCTCACTGATCCTGGGCAGCTCTCCACCGCTCCTTAGCCCCTGGCGCTCGGCAGGTAAAGCACAACAAGCTCCAGCTCAGTCAGACTTAGGGGATTATTTACTTAGACCCCGCTCAGAGCATCTGACTTCATTTCTCAAACACCCTTCATTTCCCAGTGCCAGTAGCATGGCAGCATCCTAGCATGTCAGTCCCAATTGCTCCCGCCTCACTTGTCTCAGGTCTGTGTTGGAGAGCAACAAAAAGAGGGATTTATCTGAGCTTTTTATGCACATTTTTTTATTTCTTTTTTAATCCCCATGGTTCATACCCAAACCCAATTTATTGTTTTATTTTTCAAGAAAGCTGTCTCAGTGGTTTTAAAGACTACTTAAAAAGCCAGGCAGTGTCGAGCCAGACATCATCACACATTTTGTTTGTCGTCTTTGAGTAAAAGACTGAATTTTTCTGCTTTAACAAAACAAGCAAATTGTATTCTCTCTGTCCTCCGGCTCTGTATGTTATTTGTCGCCTGCCAAAGCAGCTTCACACCGTGTCTTATCTCTCTTAAATTGGCCACACAATAACAGCACCCTTTCTACACTCTTGTCCCATTATAATTGTCATAGGTAAACACATCCCTTGTTGTAGACCCTGAATTCTATCAGTCGTTCTCTCCACGTCTCCACTTCCAGACATCTGCTTTGAAATGTTAGCTATCAGGTCAGCGGATCCCACCCTCTTTATTTATTTCTGCTTGCCTTTTTGCTCCAGGACATCCAGCTCTCGACTGGGATGTGGTGTATGTGTGCCTGTATTCGTCTCTGTCTGTGTGTGTGTTGCAAGAGTGGCAAATTACTAATGAATAATGCAGGGTAATAGTGATGTGTTGACAGCTCTGACAGCTGAGAGCTGCCGAGCTGTGTATCAGTGATAATGTGCCATTTCCCTTCTGTGCTCCTCCACTCCTTTATTACAGCAAATTGCATTTTTTTGTAATTTCACCTCCTCGCAACCTCACAGTCTCTGTGTTTATGAGGGTTTTGTTGTACTACTAAACCTCAAAAAACAAACTACTTTCTGTGCACATTTTTCATTAATGTGTTGTAAACTCTTTAGTTTAATCTCTGATTGGTTACTAGATTGATTTTGGTTTGTTTGTACCTGGACTCTAGCTTTGTAAGATACTGGTGATTTGAGTGTTTGTTCTTATTTAACCACCCAATGAATTGAGGGTCACTCGGAGGGCACAGTTCTTTGCCAAGGTCTTTCCCCTTTCTTGCACTTTCAAAGAAAGTATTTCCACACCAAAATTTAATGGGTTTTTTTTTTCACCTCTTGGTGAAGTTTCATGAACTTTGGCCTGATAGTTTTTGCATAATAAACAGAGAAACAGCATTGAAAACAAACTAACTCTAAACCAAACAAAGAAAAGGTTGGTGTTTGTACAGTGGATATTATAGAGGATACTGAGGTTATGATATATTTTTAAATGTGTTTTAGCCTCATCAATTTAATTTCACACTCAATTAATGTAGTGCTATCAATCCTCCATAATGTTAATTGTGAGGCACAGATGGAACAGCAGAGCTTTGTTGGCCCAGAGAGGGAGACAACTGGGAGTTTATATCTCACTTTACAACCTATGCCGACAAGAGAGCACCAAATCCCTTCTTAACAGTGTTCACATATGGTAAAGAATGATCTAGCCCACCATAAATGGACAGATATAAGCTAAACAGATGAAATGGTATTAAGTTAAAATATTTGCCTGGTTGTTTATTCCTTTTAAAAACTTTTTTTTTCTTTTTTTTTCCAGCTATTTTTGTAACATGAACAGCAACAGCTAATATAGCTAAAAAGACACATCAGCACTATGTTGGAAACCCTGCAAGCCCTACTGAAAGAGTTTGCTCAGTGTTTTATCTCTGTTAATGCCAGCTCTGTTAGTGAGAATGAAATCACTAAACAAGAAAAAGATTTAAAAGAGAAAAAAAACAATCTTGAGGGATCTCATTGTATTTATCAAAGTTCATACAGTATAAATTTTAACCGCATAGTGGCACTAGAGAAAAAGTCAGACATTCCCCAGAGTCAGTAGGAATCAGCCTTTTGGCCCCCTGAACATGTGAAATGTTAATGTAATCTATCCAGTAGTTGTTTAAATAATTTAAGACCAAAGTTGAGACATATGCTGGTATGACTAAAATGGTACTGAGTGGACTGGGAAATTGTTCAAGCCAGTTCCAGGTTTTGTTCCACACAAGCGTACTAGAAAACATTCACATAATGGCAAGAAGATGAGCCCATCCATCCATTTTCTTCCACTTATCCTGTTCACACAGAGGCGCTGAAGCCTATCCCAGCTGTCATAGGGCAAGAGGCAGGGTACACCCTGGAGGGATTGCCAGTTTGTCACAGGGCTAACACAGAGAAACAGACAAAAATTCACACATACAGCAGATTTAGAATCACCAGTTAACCTAGCATGTCTTTAGAGTGTGGGAGGAAGCTGGAGTACCCGCAGAGAACCCATGCAGACACGGGGAGAACATGCAAACTCCACACAGGAAGGCCCCAATCGGTCTGTGGATTCGAACCCAGGACCTTGTTGTGAGGTGACAGTGCTAAACACCAAGAAAAACAACTGCTTGTTTATTGTGTTTGTCCAGACAACATGAAAAGAAGAATGTGACATACATACAGAGAATGAAACAAGTGTTTACTTTTCTGCCACATGATCATGTGACAGATGATGAAATTTACATCACAAGGATCCACACTGACACTTTAAACCTTCAGAGACTGCTCGTACTCACTCGCAGACCATGATTACAGTGGTTGCTAATTAAGTTGCTGATCAGCAGCAGCTCTGTTTCATTTAGAGCACAGAAAAACCACAAACGCTTGCAGAAACTAAAACTTCAGCAACTTTTATCATCAAGGACACAGAGCATTACTCACAGTAACCAGTCAGAAAAAACAAAGCAATTATTACTGCGCATCGAAGACGGATATGTACTTAGCACTGTGTGGCTGGAGAGACTGGCAAGTTTAATCCTAGAAACTATGTTTATTTCTCAAAACCTACATATTGTGTCCCTGAACATTCACCTGCTTCCTCCACCTCTCACAGTTGAGACTAAAACTGTGAAACCCACAGTATGTAAATGCTTCTATGTTAAAATTTTGACCCCCTTGCATTTAATGATGCATGCGTTTGCATAATATTTTGCAGTGGCTCTGGAATATGTTGAAGGAGGTCACTGCAAACCAAATGCCCCTGTGTGTTTGTGTGCCATTGCTTTTTGTGAATCCAATGAATACAATATCTAGATGGTGCTTTTCTTATAATGCAGCAAGTCTGAACCAAAGCTACTGGGCATAATTGGATTCTGTAACACTGAAAATTTAAACCACTTTTCAATGCCTCACTGGTGTGTTTTAATGATTTTTATTATGTAACTGCATTATTTATTATCTTGAGGCTGGATTTGATTCATATTAAGGAATTAGTCCCATGAATAAATCAAATGAAAACAGTAGTATTAAAAGGTAAGTGTGTCTGTGTCTATATTAGAGGTAAGGTTGACTCAGAACCTGCTACAAAAACATGGTGTCCTCACACAGTCACTGACCTTATGATGTTATTTAATTAAAGGTTGTGATTTTAAACTCCAAAGTAACAGTTCTGTAATGTGAATCATATGGAGTTCACCTTTAGTAGAGTTTTTTTTTTTTAATTCATTCCCAGTCAGAGAGCGTCCTCAACAAACCCCAACACAAGTCAGTTCAATAACATCTATATCCATAATTGTATGAAATTTTTAAAAAGTGGACAATTGGCAAGACATTATGTATATGTTACAAGACAGATGTAATGAGAAGGAGGAGTAATAAATTCCTTGGTAATATAAAGAATATTCACACTGTCGAATAGTTGGTGCGTTCAAGAGAAATTTTAGAGGATTTCCACAAACTGATAAAATTCTTTCATAGTGATGGTATAAGGCATTAAAAAAAAGCAGTCTGCGAGTTTATTGGGCAGCTCAGGTTTATCTGTTTGGAGGCTCTTGGATCACAGGAACAATACAATCATGTGTTCAGCTGTGCAGGCTCCGTGAATGAAAGTACTGCTGCTGTATTTCACCCTGATTATACATCATATGCACAAAGCCTCAGATTCAAACTGAGTGAACCATTTTAAGACCCCAACACCTCAGAAATAGCAGTTCTCATTTTATAATAATGATGTGTACACAGTACAAAGATTTCTTACCTTTTCTGTTGTCTATTGGGAGGCATGCCTATTAATTATCTAATCATATCGAGTAAAAAAGGGAGTGAATGTTTTGTGGTTAAAAAAAACCTTGACAAGCCTCACAAAAAGTGGTGTAAAACTGATAGTCACTACCTAAGCACTGTATACCATTGACAGCCATGAGAACATGCTTCACAATGTGGGTGTTGTGAGAATGAAGCAATATGTGTGAGTTCAGCTAGTGGCCTCAGCACTCATATGAAAAGAGCTGTAGATGATACAAGCTTTAAAATGTACAGTATATGGAAAAATTTATTGGGCCACACCTCTGGTAAAAAAAAAAAAGTGTGTTCCAGGACCTTCATGGCATGGGTTTCCATGACTGAGCAGCTCCTTTAGGTCTAATGTGCAGGAGGCTCAGTACTTTTTCTATATGGATATATGTCTTTATTTTTAATGAAAAATATTAGATAAGTCAAATACTTATAAAAATGCATAACCATCTTAGAGAACCTACACAAATTCTAGGCTACACACATATACACAGATTGTATTATTATTGGCAAATCCACCACATAAAGAAAACACCATGCCTGTAAGGATTCTCTCTTTACTTTAATGCTCACAGACACTATTATTGCCATGGTCCCTCAGTCCTTGCCGTGCGACCTGCTGTTTTCTGTATATTTTTTGTCCCTTGTCTTCCACTTTCCCTTCTCCCAGTTTGTGTGTGTGTGTGTGGGTATGCACTGGTTTTTGTGCATGGTCGGGATGTGGCCTGTTTCCTGCCTTCTGGTTCCCGCACACCTGCCTCTGATCACTTCGTTGTGGCCACTTCAAGAGGAAGTGGCAGAGAGTCAGTCTTTGCTGGATCGTTGCATGAGAAAAGGTTGTTCGGAGAATTTCCTGACTTGGAGTGGTGAGCTGACTCTAGAGGAGATTTGGGAAAGAATTGGATCTGTTTGGATACTGAAGATGGGCCTTGGGGAGACTGGGACTGTAGCTACTGTTTTAGACCTTTCTGAACTGTTGTTAAAATTCACTGTAAATAAGTTCATTGTTGTTCACTTGGAGCCCAGCCTTTGAGACCTGCTTCTTAGGTCACCTTGACAATTATTTGCCAACAAAGCCAGTGATGATCTAATAATAAGCATTCACAAAGTAAACAAACATTGTAATACAACAGCTACGCTATTATCAAAACATCTCCAAGCAAAATATCCAAAACCATTCACTCACACATTATTTACAAGCACAGCAGTCACACTGGATCACCAAGTTTCAGTTAATTACAGGCTGATAGTGGCAGAGCGTAAAAAATGGTCTTACCTCATGCTAATACTCCAGAAGTGTTCTTCCACATGGGCTTGGTTCTGATTGTTGGAGTTCTCTATCAATACTGTAGGGTTTTTACCTTACAATATAAAGTACCTTGAAGTAACTGTTGTTGGTGTAGTTGGTGTTATATAAATAAAACTGAACTGAAACAGTTCATCATGCTGTGCATTTCCACCTGCTACCTTGACAAATGTTAGCTCTGAGCTCTCTAGCTGGCAAAGAAATTGTATTTGGGCTATCAGCACACATTCTGCTGTGGTCAGGTGTTAATTCTGATCTGCTAGGTGTTGCTGTTTTTTGACGAATTCATCAGAGACATCATAACAGAGAGAGAGAGTTGGGACTCTTAAGAGTCCTGAATAGAAATCTCTCTGAGAATTTTACAATAGAAAGTTTAACTTTCAGGGGGAAAAAAGTTATTCAAACCTTATTTTCATCCATCCATCTTCCACTTATCCAATTCAGCCTATCCCAGCTGTCATTGGGCGAGAGGCGGGGTACACCCTGGACAGGTCGCCAATCTGTCACAGAGAGAAACAACCATTCACACTTACATTCACACCTACAGTCAATTTAGAATCACCAGTCACCCTATGCATGTCTTTGGACTATGGGAGGAAGCCGGAGTACCTGGGGAGAACATGCTATTTTTTTGTGCAAATTTAAGTTTTATTTTGGTTATTTTATATCAAAGTTTTTTCTTATGTCCCAGTGACTGTTAGTTAATTTTGATTATGCTTCAAAATAACTGTCTTAATAAGTGCCCAGAGGTGTTTCAAGACTTGCTTCTGGAAAGAATTTCAATTAAATGAGAAATCAGATTTTCGTGTGCTGTTGTGGGCTGTGACCATACTTGGTCACGGACCTAAGCAACATAAGATTAACTGTTTGCACTATTAAACATTTAGTATTCATTGCGGCATACTCATGCCACAGAGAGGGAGAGCGGGGCATCACAGCATAAACTGTATTTGTCAAACTGGGAACATGCTTTGTAGAAAATGTATGTATCACAAAAATGCATGTTAGTATTTATTTGTTTATTTAGCTGATGATCTGTTATTTAAATCGTGCAGAATGAAAAAAACAAAAAAAGCAAAAAAAAAACAAAGCTGAAGAGCTCACTATATTGTCTTCTGGAACTCACTAAACAGAAAATAGGGAATGAGTGAATGATTTTGGATACAACCTCATATGCTATGTGCAGAAAACAAAACAAATTAAAAAGATAATCTCAGTATTTACTACCAAGATAAGTACAGAACAACACAAAAGTTTCTGCTTGTGAAGTTTAATTGGTTTAATTGTAAAGATTTCCAGTTAGTATAGTGTGTTCGTTTTGTGTACTGGCTTCTTGCATATGAACTGTAGAAAGAGTATGTAGTTACTAAGAAGTTCATACTATGGGCACCATGCATGCTTTATGTTCTAGTGAATGGAGAGAAGTGCTGTCCAAGGTGCTGACCCTGGCACAGTATCTTTAAAGTATTTCATCCAATAGTACAGTATTTGCAGGTTTTACTTCAGTGTTATTTTGAAAACCCTCTTTCTTTTTTCTTTTTGTTTGCCATTTCCAGGAACCACTTTTTATGATGGTTATCTTCTTTTATTGTGCGCTATGCAAATGATTATATAGCTTTTTAAAAAATTTGGAGACAAAAAAGATTAACATTTTACAAATAATCTGCTTTAATTCAAACAACAAGGATATAATGTTTGTTTTTAAGTTTGTATTTACACATTCTGATCTGCTTAACATTAATAACTCTGCAGCTTTGGTGTCTTTAAACAGAAATAAAAAGAAGATTTTGGTCCACAGTTGGATTATCTGAACTTAATCTTGAGCCTATACTATGACCACTTTGTAGTGTTTATTGTCCTTTTGGAAATTGCATTTTTGTTTGTGGCAACTGGCAGATAAATATAACCACAACAAAGAAGAACTCACAGTTGCAGACATTGCATACCACATATGAAAATAACAGTCATACATAGCAACAGCAATAACATAAGCAAGAATCAAAGCACACCAATGTTAAAACAACACAACCTTTATATCTGTTACATGCTTTTTTGTGGCAAATACAAGAACTGTGATTAAGCACCCTACAGCCCTCTTTCTGTAGTCATACTCTACATTTATTGTTTCAGGATTTTTTTTCTTGATCAAAATATACACTTGTGAAATCTAACAAAGTCTTTTTCAGTCATTTTTAAATGAAAAATTCCAGCTTCTAATTGTTTTTGTATGCGTTTTTTTGAACGTCTTTGTCCTACGTGTTATTGAACTGAACGTCCTTGGAGGTTTTTTGCTCTTGGTTGAATAAAACAAGTTGCCTGAACACAACTCCTCGGGGTGTGTGTAATTATAAAAAACACCTTTCACTGTTTTCTGACATTTTATTTAGTTAAATCAGTAATGAAAATAATTTTTAGTTGCAGACCTAATTTATTCATTTATTTATTTTAATTACGGTATCACATAATTGGATGCTCTAAACTAACTTTCATTGCACCTCTCCTTATTGATACTGTATTACACTGTGGCAATGTCCCATTTAAAAAAAATTTTTTATAATTATCGGTATCATGCAGTGTACTGCATTTAATTTACTCGCAGTCTAAGGCTCCTGGTGGTATTTTGCATTGCTGAGAAGAGGGGCCCTCAGGGTGTGTGGGGCCCCCTGCCTAGCAGAGGCTGAGGGTGCACACTTTATGACCCACTTCAGGTGTTACTAATCAGGTTTCTTAAAAAACCTTGAGTCGAGATGCATCCAGCGCCATGCTCTGTTTGAAAATGATTAAAGCTTAAATTTTTTTACTTTGATGGGTCAGAGCTCATACACTTCTGGTCTGATGCTGATGAAAGGATAATGCATGTTGTTACTGACTGGCCCACCATTGTTCCTGCTTCATTCACAGGGGATGACTGCTGTTATGGCGAGCTAATCAACAACATCAAGTGTTTCTAAACTTTGAAATCTTTTTATATACAGTGACTGTAATTGTTACAACCTCCTAAACTATCACTGTACATAATATTTATTTGGCCTCTAAAATTAGAAACATTGCTCTGAAACTTGACATATGGTTATACATCTGCGAGCTTTCTTGCTGTTCTGTAGATACATATACATTTGAGCTGAGGCTCAGATGCAGAGCAGCCTACACTAAGAACATCTGTTAGAATAATTATAATTCTCAGATCAGTTGAATTACAATCACACAAGAGGAAAGCGTACAAAAGGTCTGAGAAATGGCATTCTTAAAACTTTGTGGATGTTTTTATTTCAATGCAAATGATTAGGATTTCTATGCAAATGAATATTACACTACATTATCTGTAATTTGTGTTTGCAGGATTCAGTCCGGCTCCTACCTCAGCACTGGCTGGTTCACACTCATCCTCGCCATGGACATGTGCAAAGAGATCCATATCTACGGCATGATAAATGACACCTACTGCAAGTAAGACATGAACTGTCATATTCCCTGCCACCCTCTCCCACACTTTCTGTCCTCTATACTTGGATGAAAAATGCACACGTCCCTACAAAACTTTGAAAACTCCATTCACATTCACTGCAGCGCTAGCCAATCACAACCTCCCATAACCACGGTCTGCCCTGTTACATTTCCAATGCCTCAGTTTGGATTTAATGGCTGAGTTTCTATGCTGAAATCCATATTGGGTTCTCTGTGCCGTGAATACTATTATGCTTTCCTGCCTAGAATACCCAGCAGGCAGCAGTCTCTCTTTGGCTGCGGGTGGCTGGGCTGCAGCACCCAATTCCTCCTCTGCTTCGAGTTTTATTTGTATATTGGGTCCGTCGTCTTCTCTCTGACTCCAGGGTGAGTGATTACTGTCTGACTGCGAGGCCATGGGAGGGATGACAAACAAGATGCTCTTGCTCTGGGCATGGCTGCTCAGTCTCAAGTCATCTCAGCCTTGATGATCTCGCCTCCTCTCGCAGCTCTACCTGAGCTCTCTCTATCCCCCAAATCAAACACTTTTACCTAATGCGCACTGAAAATCCTGCCTTTTATCCTCTCTGTGCTCCCCATACACAGCAGGAGCTGAAATAAAAACAGCCCAAGACACATGGCAGAGCGGAGTGATAATTCAACCAGCACGGAGGATTTTATGATTCAGCGAGGCAGTTAAGGGCCAGTTTTCTCTCCCTGCCTGTCTCTCATTTATTTCCTTCCATCCTGCATAAGACAGGAGTATATTGTGTTTCACCAAGTTTCTGAACTGACAATTTAGAGTCACACAAAGTACTTTTGTCAACTTTTGTGTGGTGATATTCATAGCTTTAGTTAGGATTGACCCCAGTGGTTTTGTGGCAGTGGTGCTTCAACAGGTGCTGCAGAGAGGGTGAAATTGAATTTATTTGTGAACACTGGTGCACACTGTGCAACACAGAAGAGAGGCAGTGATTGGGCTTTGTATTACTGTAAGCTGGCAGACAGCCACGGTCACTTTCTCGCTGTGGACCCACTGGCTGCTGTGGTGGTTGTTTCTTTTCTCTCTGTGTTCATTCTCTCAGCACAATTGTTACACAAGTCATCCTCTCATAAAGCTGTCACTCGCCATTAGAAACCAGTAGCAGAGTGCACAATGAACCTTATCTGTTGCTCCAAGCTTCCTTCTGTTTTTATTGATCCCTTCTTTTGAATGCAAACTCTAAACCAAGTGACGCATCGTGAAATCCATTACTGTACTTTACTGAGCTTGCTGCACGTTTTCAGATTCATTTTGGCTCAGAACAGGAGTGAATCTGTTGTGATGTAAATCAAAGTTTTGTTAAAAGACTATTGAAGGAATCCGGGTGCTGACAGCAGCTCCTTTTTCAAATAAGGTAAACCTGTGGAGTAGAAACCTTTGTTTGCGGCAGAATCGGCTCAATTTACTGAACACTGTCCCAAAAGGAGCTTCATTTTAATGGTTTAATAATTTAATAATTTGGTTTATTACTTCAGATTTATTAACAGGATGTCAAGTGATGGAGTCTGGCTTGCAGATCCTATTCCAATTCATCCCAAAGGTGCTGGATAGGCTGCTTTTTTTCCAGAACCAACTGGGAAAACCTTTTCTTTACTGACCTCGATTAGTGCCTGTGGGATTTGCCATGTTGAAACAGGAGCAGACTGTCATCACTGTCTGCCACAGCAAATTAAAAATGGTTCCTGACAAACATGTATACACCTGGACAAATAAAATAGCATATGTACAAACCCAATTCCAAAAAAGTTGGGACGCTGTGTAAATTGACAAACAGAATGCAATGATTTGTAAGTCCCATAAACCCATATTTTATTCACAATAAAACAGAGAAAATATATCAATTGTTCAAGCTGAGAAAATTTACCATTTTAAGAAAAATATTAGCTCATTTCGAATCTGATGAGAGCAACACGTCTAAAAAAAAGTTGGGACAGGACCATATTTACCACTGTGTAGCATCCTCTCTTCCTCCTTTAACAATGACTGGGAACTGAGGAGACCAGTTGCTGCACTTTTAGGACAGAAATGTTGTCCCATTCTTGTCTGATGTAGGATTCTAGCTGCTCAACAGTCCTGGGTTGTATTTTTTGTTTCATGATGCACCAAATGTTTTCAGTTGGTGAAAGGTCTGGACTGCAAGCAGGCCACTTCAGCACCCAGACTCTTCTACTACAAAGCCATGCTGTTTTAATAGATGCAGTATGCAGTTTAGCATTGTCTTGATGAAATATGCAAGGCCTTCGCTGACAAAGAAATCGATGCGCAAGCTGCCAATTCTGGGCACCCCCATACCATCAGAGATGCAGGCTTTTGAACTGAGCACTGATAACATCCGGATGGTCCCTCTCCCCTTTAGTCCAGAGAATGTGGTGTCCATGTTTTCCAAAAAGAACTTCGATTCATCTGACCACAGAGCAGTTTTCCACTTTGCCTCAGTCCATTTTAAATGAGCTTAGCGTTTCTGGATCACGTTTACATATGGCTTCTTCTTTGCATGATAGAGCTTTAACTTGTATTTGTGGATGATTCCAGTGATTTCTGGAAGTATTGCTGAGCCATGACAGAAGCGTGCCTGTTTTTAATGCAGTGCCGTCTGATGGCCCAAAGATCACGGACATCCAGTATTGATTTTTCATCTTGTCCATTGCGCACAGAGATTTCTCCAGATTTTCAGAATCTTTTGATGATATTATGTACTGTAGATGATGATATTTTCAAAGTCTTTGCAATTTTACATTGAGGAACATTATTCTAGGGTTAGGGTTAAATCTACACTCAAAGGTGTACAGAGGTGGAAAGGTTGTAACCAAAGTGAACAAAAGTGAACAAAAAGATTTGTACTTGATGGATAATTAAAAGGCAGGCAGATAAACTGATTGAAGCTACACGAAGCTGAACATTTGCCATCAATATGTCAACTGAAATAAAGTGATTTACCTCAAGATTATGATGAACAATTTGTGTATGAGACCACAGGCATTTTCATATGTGGTATTAATAGCAAGATGTCAGTATTTCAATTTCAGAATCAATACACACCTAGACACCCCCACTGTCTTTATTACATAGTTTCCAAATTTTCATAAAGGTAATGTTTTGTGGCTACAGTTCTTCAGTTTACTAATGTATAAACTTTTGTTACACTTTTGCACACCATGATGGTGCATTCCTTCAACATCAGAATTGATACAGCAGAACTGGAGATCATGTTTTTTTAATATACACATTCTTCTTCCTTGTCAAAACCTACCACCCACAGTACTCAAAATACAACTGAACCACTGACATGTCAGTTGGAAATTCGAATGTAATATGTGTGGTGGCTAATGTAGCCTCAAGCTGATCTCATACACAGATGAGGAGTTGGCTGCAGTTTCTTGTTTTTGTTTTTTTAATATAGATTTTTTTCCCATAAAAGCAGTACCATCCCAGAGTGAAGAGAGTGTATTGAGAAAATGGAATGAGTACTTTGAGGAGCTCATGAATGAAGAAAATGAGAGAGAGAGGAGGACAGATGACTGAAAATTAGTGAATTAGGAAGTGCAAAGAATTAGAAAGGAGGAAGTGAGGGCAGCTACGAAGAGTGGAAAGGCAGCTGGTCCAGATGACATATCTGAGGAGGTATGGCGATGTCTAGGAGAGAAAGCAGTGGACTTTTTAACCAGACTGTTGGAGGATGCCTGAGGAATGGAGAAGAAGTGTACCGGTACTGATTTTCAAGAGCAAGGGTAATGTGCAGAGCTGTAGTAACTACAGAGGGATAAAGTTGACCAAGAAAATATGAGAAAGAGTTATTGAAGCTAGATTAAGAAGAGAGGTAACGATCAGTGAGCAGCAGTATGGCTTCATGCCAAGAAAGAGCACTGCAAATGTGATGTTTGTTTTGAGAGTGTTGATGGAGAAGTATAGAGAAGGTCAGAAGGAGTTGCACTCTCTTTCTCTTTGTGGATCTAGAGAAAGCATATGATAGGGTGCCAAGAGAGGAACTGTGGTACTGTATGAAGAAATTAGAAGTGGCAGAGAATTATGTGAGGGTGGTGCCCTGAGCCCCTTCTTGTTTGCTATGGTGATGGACAGGTTGATAGATGAGGTCAGTCAGAAGTCTTTGTGGACTATGATGTTTGCAGATGACATTGTGATCTGTAGTGAGAGTAGTGAGCAGGTGGAAGAGAGCCTGGAGAGGTGGACGTATGCACTGGAGAGAAGAGGAATGAAAGTCAGTAGACGCAAGATAGCATATAGGTGTGTGAATGAGAGGGAGACAGGAGACAGGTCGTGAAGGTAGATGAGTTTAAATACCTGGGGTCAACCATCCAAAGCAACGGACAATGCACAAGAGTGGTAAAGAGGAAAGTGCAGGCAGGGTGGAGCGGGTGGGGACGGGTGTTGGGGTGATTTGTGAGAGAAGGATAGCAGCAAGAATGAAAGGAAAGGTTTACAAGATCGTAGTGAGACTTGCTCTGATGTATGGTTTGGAGACGGTGGCACTAACAAAAAGACAGGAGGCAGAGCTGAAGATGCTCAGATTTGTATTGGGAGTGACCAGGATGGAC
>VUQS01069722.1:0-14263 GCA_015108495.1 Heterochromis multidens
GGCTTAAAACTTTCCTTTTTGATAAAGCTTATAGTTAGGGCTGGATCAGGTGACCCTGAATCCTCCCTTAGTTACGCTGCAATAGGCTTAGGCTGCTGGGGGTTTCCCATTATACACTGAGCGTTTCTCTTTCTCTCACCGTGTTTTCACTCACCTTGTGTTTTTACACCTCTCTGTATTTAATGAGCTATTATTAATCTCTGGCTCTCTTCCACAGCATGTCTTTCTCCCCTCACCCCGAACCGGTCGCGGCGGATGGCTGCCCCTCCCTGAGCCTGGTTCTGCCTGAGGTTTCTTTCTGTTAAAAGGGAGTTTTTCCTTCCCACTGTTGCCAAGTGCTTGCTCATAGGGGTCGTTTGATTGTTGGGGTTTTCTCTGTATTATTGTAGGGTCTTTACCTTACAATATAAAGCGCCTTGAGGTGACTTTTGTTGTGATTTGGCGCTATATAAATAAAATTGAATTGAATTGAATTGAATTGAATTGAGCTGTTATTGGTATCTTCCATAACACAAAATTTGAAAATGATTGACTGCTAACAAACAGACAGACAGACAATCAAGTAAAACATAACCGATTACATACACCTTACCTTTGGGGGGATAGTAATGGTCTGTAGGGCCATGTGGTGCACACTCCAGCACATGAAAAAAGCAAACAAATAGGTGAACTCTTTAACAATTCTCATTGTCTCATAATGTGGTGTAAAAGGTTTAAAACTACAGCAAATTGGGTGATCTCTGACCTATATGACTATATATATGACTATATATGACTATAACCCAAATAGGCTGTTCTGTTATTTCAAGGATATAGTCTTGTGTGAACATTCAACATCATTATTCTCAGGTAAAGATCTGCTCTGCTCAGTACAATGCTAGCTCCCACCCACTGCACAGACTACTTTATTAAAATACCTTTCTGCTCTCACTCCAGCAAATGTTTCTACAGAGAACTCTGTAATTATATTCATAGAAGATATTTTCTTGCTTTTTCAATATTCAAGGTCATTTTGTTGGAGAATTATGTTACATAAATGAATTGTGTGTGTGTTTTTTTTTTTGTGCAAAATGCAATCTCTGAATGGAGGCTATTTGCATGAGTACTGAGTGCTTGTGGAAAATTACTGTCTTCTGAAAATGAGAAAAAATACGCTAGACTGTACCTCTTTCTGTTTGCAGGACAGAAACAAGATGCGAACAAAGGACCCAATGCACAAAGTGTTGTATGTTGAGTGCGTGTTTATTTACAGTGATTCGTCACAGTACTTCAGCGCCATTCTCCTCATTCATCCAGGTCCCGGCACCCTGCTCAAATAGGGGAGGCATGATTAGACAATGAAAATCTGCTGTGTGGACCAGCCTCCCCTGACACTATGCCCTGAACCCACTGCTCCACCCCTCCCCTGCAGCTGAGCCACAAACCACACCCCGCCACACAAGATTTTACAGTTTTTATTTACATGGAATCAATAGGACAATAAAATTGTGTCTACACAGTCAAACTGGAAAGTCATTTGTGTGATTAGACAGGGCGGACATTGCTGTTGCTTACTGAGTACATTACAGTGAAGCAGAGAACCAGCACCTGTTTTGTTGTTGCAAAACAGTAAAGAAAGCATGACAGAAAGTAGTTGTTCCTGCATTTTTAACACAAATCTTGCCAGGTAGGGTTAAAAAATAGCATATGAGCAGCAGTTAAGAGTGAAAAATAACACAAACCACACAGGTCTCTTTCATTTAAATGATGTTGGGTGGAGAAAAAAGGGCTCTGGGTAGCTGTGTAACAGCCTGAAAACAGAAGCACCATGAGCAGTGCAAGATGTCCAGGGTGATGACCCTAGACGAGTATTCTAGCTATAGACCTAATGAGGCCTGCTCACAAGTGTCTTATCCTTATTACTTTTGGTTATAATGAGGGTCAGGCTGTTAGGCCATTCAGCTCTGATCACCCTTATTAGGAACCAACAGAGGGAGAGACAGAGGAAGAAGAAAAATCGAGTTTGTTCACAGAGAGAAGAGGTTTTATACTCCCCTGCTTGCAGACATATGTTTTTTTCTGGATATAGGATACTTTGAAAGCCTCTGTTTGATTCTCTACTAGCAATTAAAAGAGGGAAGAAACTTGACACTTAAACTTGGCTTCACACATACCTGCACACACACAAGTGTCTGCCACAACATTAAAACCATCTGTCTAATGTTGTATAGGTCACCTTCATGCCGTTAAAACAGCACTGTACTGATTGGACATGTGACCTGTGAGGGTGCAATTGGTTCTGTGAGTTTTGTGATGTGGCCTCTGTGATTCGGGCTTGTTTTAGCTTGATCAGACTCTGATCTGGGGATCTGGACCTTTGGGGATGTTTTTGTGCTCCTGAAGTTATTCCTGACCCATTGTCTTGCACTTTCTTATTCTGTATTAGGCTGCGTAAACAGTCAATGAAGAGAGTTGTGTTACCAGTGGCTGCAACCTGAAAAACACAGAGTCCAGTGTAATTTGGTTACTGTAGTCAATATTATAAACATAACTACTCTCTTTTTTTGTCATTGAGATATTATTGATATGATGTCCTTGAAGGCTGACTATCATAGATGACTGTACATTAGCTGTGCATCAGGCGTCAGCCCACACATCCCAACTCCTTCTCTGAAAGCTTTTATCAGTGTCACTTGATCCAGAGCAAGGTGAAAGTAGCTGCAGTGTAGAGGGTCTTTGTGGTTTTGGAATGAAGGAGGACTGATGCTCCCACTTTGAAAACCCAAGATCAAAACAAACTCTACAGTAGGCTACATGTTGGCACATCAGTACTGTGCAGCACATTCTGGAATGAGTGCGCCTCAAAAAGAGAAATATTTAGAGAGCTATCATGCTTTGCTTGGGTGGAGGCTTTAAGAATAGCTTCAAATGTCTAACATACAGGGAGCATTGGAAGAAATGTACTTCACTTCAGACAGGTGATATAGAAGAGGATAGAGAAAAGAAGAGGCCAATGCTCCTTTACTTTCAAATTACAAAAATCCTCCAAGCACACTCAGGAGCACCAACTGGGGAGTAATCCTGACTCTTTTCCATTTGGAAGGAAAGTCAAAGGCATATGGTAAGGCAGCTGGCTGCCTTCACTAACATGTGGGGGTGACGTTGAGCACAGGGTGAGAGGGTAAATTTGCAGAGGACTGCTCTGGATCTTTGTCATGATGGGCTAATTACACTCTAATTACAACCTGTAAATGGTCACATGAACCACTGAAAAATTTTGCTTTAAATTTGCCATAACAGATTTTTGGCCTCTTGGAAACAGCAAAAAAGTTGACGACACAATATCACTATATAAACCTGATGCCCAAAAATTAGCACGTTGATTAGTTACATGCTTAGCAGTGACATTTTATAGACATTTGGAGTTGTGTTGTGGTTTTGTCTATCCATATTTATTATTGTGGAATTACTTTAAAATGAATTACTTTAACATGACTTTATCTTAGACTGTAATGATTTCTGTGCCATTTCCTCTTGGTTACCACATTCCCATTTCCTTTCCAGGCCTGCTACTCTCCATTTTAGCCAATAGATGCCTTCAGTCCCCCCTGATGTGCCATGATCATCTGAGCCCCTAGACCTGTCAACACACCTGTTCCCATTTCATTGTTGGTGTTAGCTTAGCCACTACTTAAGCTCTACCAGGTTCTTTCACGCTGGTTTGTCAAAATTGTTTCTGATCATTGCAATTCAGTCACTACCTCTACCTGTTCCCACCTGCCATCTTTACCTGTCTGTCATTAAACTGACTCAACTTTTCCTGCCAGCCTGGACTGTGTCAGTGTTTGGCCAACCACCCTGTTTTCTGTACACACTCGATTTGACACACACAAGTGACTGGAAGTAGTGAAACAACATGTCCTTTACATCCTGTTACAGAGTCAGTCTGTATTTTGCCATATTGCAGAATTACAGAGTATAAATGGAAAGGTAATTTGTGCTACTTTGCACCAACACTCATTATTTTCTGAACTAGTTTCTAGTGTTGTATTTACCTACAACATATTGCTGTATATTTTCTGCTGTTTCTCAATCATATTTGCAATAGTAACTAACACTGGCTACAGTGAACATAATGAGAGCGACACGTTCTCCTTTTCTTCATCACAATAGGAGATTGGACTGTATTGCTTTCAAGTAATTCAACCTCTAATACAGAGGTGCAGAATATAAAGGCATCATTTTTTGCTTTCCTAATTTCTTTTATTAAAGTTAAGCTAGAACATGCAGCCTCTTGCAATAAATGTTACAGTTTCCACTGAGAAAGAATCCAAAGAAACAGCAGGGTTATTTCAGTGTGAGAATAGCTTGGATTGGTCCTTGGATTGTCACTTGGTATTGTTTGACCTGTAGGCTACCCTATTGATTGAGTTTTCATTAGTGGTCCATGACTCCCAGTTGTTGTAGGTATGTGAGTGAGGAAAGGGCATGTGTGTGTTTGTTCATATAAACCTGAGGATTTCTGAACAACCATCATCCTTTGAGCTGCAGAGAGGCATGTTTAATATTGACTAACTCACGGAAGCAGAGTGGAGGTAGCAGCCTGAGGCCACCATATCCTGATGTCTCCTCTCTAAAGCGGGGAAATGAAATAGGATAAGTGATGGAAGGAAGATGCCACTCATCAGGCCTGGCCCCACCATCTTCTTATCACCAAAAGCAGCCTGTGGCTGGAGGGCCCCACACAGATGAGAACTTTGGTGGTGCTGTGGCCATAGGGTATCCACCAATGCATTCTCAGGGTATGAATGATGTATGACATCTGAGCTGAGCTAACTCAAAGTCAAAACAGGCTCAAACTACTGAAAATCATGGTTTTGTAAGGTTAAAAGTTTTGGGCTAGTCTAAGGAGGCATATGGCTAGCGCTTCAAAGAGGCCAAAGGTTAATTATCTTTGCAGCAGTCTCTAGGATGGACTGTTGTATTCTGTGAATTGTATTTCATGAAAACTGTACAGTAATCCTGCCTCTCTCTCTTTCTTCTCTCTCTCTCGCTCTTGGTTTCTGCATTGCAGAGCACAGCGGTGTGGGAGGATATTACCACTGGCATTGCAATGGTGAGCTGACCAATTTCAAAACACATCTGTTCAATTATACCTGAGAACCTTGAGATAATTAACTCTCTTCCCTCTGGCTTCTGCTGAATTACTATTGATTCCAGCAACTTAGGAACCAGCCTAAGCTCTTCTCTGCGGGATTGTGTATGCAAAGAGATTATAAAGTCATAAACCCGTCGTTTGTGTTTTTTCAGCTTCAAAATCGTCAGACTTTGAAAGCTTAATGAGTGCATAAAACCATTCATCGAGGATTTTATGGAGCTAAGAAATGAATGAGAGAAGTTTAACAGCTCTTTTAAACAGAGTAGCTTGAGCAGATAGATGGATGGAGAGATGGGTAGGGCTAGCAGTCCTTGAATACACCATAGCTTCAGTCTAATCTCTGACTGGTCTGTTTGCCATAGGCCACATTATTAGTAACCCTAGAAACAAGCTGCATTGAATTTTGTCATTGACAAAAGCACAAAGAAACCCTACCTCACATCTTGTCATAACAATGTATGAAAGCTGTTGCCTTTGTGAGAACTGAAGTGCAGTTCCACTAGACCCGTTGCCATAGCAGCCTTCCTTCAATCACTCTAACAATGACTGATAAGTTTAAAATGAATTGCTAATTGTTCATAAATATCTTCACGTTATTGAGCGAAGTGAAATGAAGAAAACTGTAGCCACTCCATAGATGGCAGCCAGTTGTTGAGACTCAACATGAGACATTTTTTAAAAGCATATTTTAATATTTTAAATCAAAGAAGCATGCAGTCATTCAACTGCATATTTCTTTAGTGTGGAGCCTTTTCAACAACAACCTGTGCTTAATTTGGTCACATGGATTTGTTCTCTTCAGTTGCTGTAGAAGTACAAGGCATTCTTTTCAGTAACTATTAAAAACAAACGTCCTTCTCAGAGGATATTCTCTAGCACTTTTATTATACTGTATCAATGGAAGGCTTTTGTTCATCAGTAAAATAAATGCATTGTCATTACTTCAAACTGTACAGATGGATTTCAAACTTTGTTGCTCTTTCAAATTATAAGAAACTCAATAGGGAAAGAGTGCAGCCATCCATTTCTTTCAACAAGTAAAATTCTTCACCATTCTCTACTGTAAGCTGTCTTATGAAGAAATAACCCAGATAGAGGTTTTCATCTCTGGAGTGTCTTCGTATTGCACAACTTCCCTCTATGCTCAGCTCTACAGAAAATCAATTTGCACCCTTCAGAATTAACTGTGTCCAATTCCCATGGATATGTTTATTTCATTCACTCCAAATGAGATTATGGTCCAACAGAGTGACCCTGAAAATATCCTTAGCAAATCCATTTCTTGTGCATAAGGTGGAGAATAAAAGCGGCCTTTATTCTACATTGTGTTTTACTGTGTTATTCAATGAGAATGTTTTTAAGATAGCAGGTTCAACACTGTGTCAAGTAATGAACAAAATCCCCTATTTGAATGATGCTTTTTCCCTGTATTTTACTTACTGTTTTGTGAGTTTCTTCACCTGGCTGACAGCAATGCATCATGAGATGTCACTGTTTGTTAAGGATTAACAGCATCTCTACCTGATATCAATATCTAGTTTGAACCCAACTGAGTCAGCCATGTGTATGTATACTAGCAGCTGTTGTCTATTCAACAGTTAGGGGCTGGTTTTGAAGAATTACTGATATTACAAGCAACTAAAGTATTGCAATAGTAAATTTAACCGGTTACCAAAATACCTGCTGCAGTAATCACGCTCAGTGCACAATGCTGCCCTGAAATTAAATTTGGCTTGGAAATACTTAATTTTATGCATTATGAAAGTGCAGCTGAGAGGTAGCAACTGGCAATTTTATTTTTGGAGGTGACAGTCTCGCTGTCAAAGCTGCTTTCATTTACTGACTGGTAGACAGAGTGAGAGTGACTATGCCTCTGGCTATTCAGAGAGTGAAAAACACCCCAAACATACCAGCGGCAGTGCAAACTAAAGACCCAGTGATACCCCCCCCTGCTACTTAAGCACCAATGGTGCAGTGCCAAGACCTTAAATTTCTGTTCCAGTCCTTATACATCATGATCATACGATTATGTTCAATTAAAATGAATGAACATCTGCTCCCAGATTTTCCTGTTATTTTCAACATTCAAAATGGCATAAAAGGTATAATCAATCAGGGATAATGCCTCTAGAGTCACAAAGGAGGATAATATTTTTCTCTGTATATAAATTGCAATTATGAAACAGCTTCAGCTATATGGAAACAGATACCACAAATCCATCAAAGCTGCAGCTTCTGAAGATTACAGTCCAAACTGCCTCAGAGAACCAGAACAGGGCCAAGGATCAATTCCTACTTCATTGGATACCAATTTAAAGTCACTCAGAGTGATTCACTTGGCTGCAGGGGCAGGTCCAGGGGCCCTTGTAATGAGATTCATGCTGCTTCTCCGTATCTTAAGCCAGCACTAACATCCTGGTTACATTTATCCTCCACACTCCCTCACACATCTCATTTGCCAGCACATTGCTACATTAAGGTGTGTGCTGCCAACAGGAGTGCCCACAAATATTTTGTGAAATCGCGTCAATAGTTTCTATCAAGGAGAAGGTGAAGAGGATAAGTTACTCTGTTTAAAAGGGAGGGAGCTGTTTGCTCATTGAGATGAATTGGTCCTAAAACGACTAACTTCCAGTTTCAGTGAGTGTAGTTAAAGGAAAATAATTAGCTAACAAACTTGTGAAGGTGACTCATGATGCAGAGGCACAGTGTGTGTGAAACTCAGAGCTAGAAAACATAAAATCTAAAATCTTTGGAAGTTGTCAAATGTCTGGAACTGGTTTTCGATGTGTGTGTATTTAGAGTGTGTGTATGATTACTGAGACCCGCTGAGAGCACCCCAGTCCACCCAGAGGGGTGGCAGGGGACAGATGGCAGGGAGGGACGAGAGTGGAAGCTGCCAAGCAGCATTAGTCACACCCATTACTCACAGACTTTGTGCTGGCAGACAACAAGTGACTGTGCCCCTGACGTCTACATAGCAGGAAATTCTCATTAACAATTTGCTCAGGAAGCAACAATAGGGGAGCAATTAGAGATAGGCAGAGGGGCATTAGAGAGAAAAAGAGGAGGAATGAGGAGTGAGACCTCCTCTTTAGTGTCACTGGAGGCATCATCACCGTCATCATCATCATCATCACTATCATCAGTCCTGGGCACGGTAACAAACTCAGACATCAGCTGGACTTCCCTGAGAAATGATTCCTAAAATGCATCAACCTAAAACTGCTGTCACTGTGCAGAAATGCGACTACTCCACATAGGCAGCCTGAGATTTCCTAAAGTTTTCCCTCCTTCCATTTTCCTTTGTCTTTTATGTCATTCCTAAGAAGAAAAAAAAACAACCTATACAGTGTTGATCCCTGCCCACAGGAGTGTGATCTAGGCCGCACGTTCATTTTCCCCTTTTAGAAGCCTGTTAATGAAGTCACAAACAGGCTGACCCAGTGGGACGTACCCAGCCTCCTCTGCAAAGATGGAGGGAGACTTGAGGACTAATTGGCAGCACCCTTGTTTCCAGTGTAATTGCACTTATCTAGCGAGTCACCTTCGAGGGTCATTAAGAGGCTCTGGATTAATTGAGCAGAGCATTGCGGAGTTGAGGAGAGAGAGGAGCCAAGCAGAGCAGATATTTGGCCCATTACGCCGATCGCAAAACTTTCCCTGAGTCTGACATGTCTGCTCACACGGGACACTTTCAATCAGTCTACCTTAATCGCTCCTCTGCTGTGACTAACAAATGCGCACTACAGTTTTCTTTTTATAGAATTCTTAGTGATCATTATTTCACAGCCCTACTCCCACCAGCACACTCTAATGGGTCAGATACACCGTTTTAAGAGCGTGATGGAGTAATGACAGTGCTTTTAGCCTGCTCATGTGTAAGGGAGTGTGTTGAAAAACAAGCTGCAGAGAGGACAGAGAGAAATGTTTCAAGTGGGGTGTAAATTATGACTATGAGGCAGTGTGTCTGAGAGAGGAGCACAGTGCTATATGCTGTACAGTATTTTCTGTGTAAAAATTCACATTTCTCATCACATCAAGGTCACAGAGCGCCTGCCAAAATAGAACTGAAGAAACCAAAGTGTAATGAAACTTAGTGCTTGGGGAAATGGCTATTGTGTGTGTTTTGGCTTGCTTTAATGATACACTAGAAAGAACTGAAATTTGTTTTCAAGGTCACATGTGTTACAGGCCTTGTGTGTGTAGGCAACACTCTTACCTCACCATGGACGTATCATGAGAAAATGGATCCCTGAGCACAAATACAGAAAAGGCCCACCATCCTTCCTGACAGAGATATAAAATGATTGCAAACAACACGGCTGAGGGTTATTGTGTCTCTGTTTGCAGCAATTTAATGCCTTTTTGTCTTGCTTGTCTTTAATATATTTTGCATCTTTGTGTTGTGTCCCTTTGTAGTGGAACCTCTGTATTCATTTTGCATCTCTTTGCTGTAGTTTGTGATCTCTTTAGAGTGCTTTTGTTTCATTATGATGTTCTTTTGTGTCCCTGTGTAGTTGCTTTCACAGGTCTTTTGTCATTTTGGAGATTAGGAGAGTCTGTTTGACTCTGGTCCAAAGCCACAAACCCACACTAACACTGCACTATGCAGATATTATTAAAATAAATCCTAAAGCACACACGATGCAGCCTATAAGAAAACATCGTTCTGTGTTCTTAAAGTAAAGCAATTCTGTGGTCTTAATTTAGATGACAGATTTTGGGATACAGTTCTCCTCTTTACTGCTAAAAAGGCGTAAACCTTGGAAGATTTTTTTCAGTGAAGATATTGTACATTTTCATACTTATTAAAACATTTTCAACATGTATGTTCCCCTATAGACAACAGAAAGGTTACACATGCTCATTACAAAAGAAGGCACTATTTTTGAGCAAAGTAAGCTCTTTTTACAGAGGCATAAAACTTGGCAAGAGGTGGAGCATGGGAAAAATAAACTTACTGTGGTGCAGATGCTGATCAGAGGATAGGGTTTCTTCTTGTTATTCAAATGTATGTGTCAGGAAATGTTAACAAAAAGATGGCTGAGCTCAGATTGCACTTTAGTCAAAAAGGTGATATGAAAACACAATAATTCACAGCCATTCCTTGTTCATGGTTTCAAACTGGGCTAACAGTTTGCAACATTTCAAACTGCCTCTCAGCAATTTAAGGTTAAGACAGCTCTGACTTGTTGACATAGTAGATAGTAGCTACATCAGCCTGAAGATTTTCCTATTGTTGTGTGGACACTGTCACCAAAAATAAAAGTAATCCACTGGATCTTTAGTTTTACAGAGACCCTTGTGTTTGAGCTTGCAGTCAGTAACAGAACATTAGGTGTGTTGTGCTTGTGGTTGAGACATTTTAGAGTTAGAGAAGCAGCTCTGCCAAGTACATACGAAGGGTGGACATCGAGGCGAGCAATGAAGCAGCTTATGTTTTTTTGTTTGAATGTGTGCAAAGGAGCTGCTTGGATTGGATACGCAAATATGTTATATAGTAATGTAGATGGATGTCACTGAAGAGTCAAACAAAGAATTTTATGCCTTTTAGTAGACTTTGGGTTTTGTAATTTTGCAGCCCTTGCATATGGACATTAAAGATATATAAAACACTAAAGGAAAGTGAAAACCCCAAAAGTATAACATGGGTTCTTGTGATGTATTGATAAACTTTATTTTCTCTTTCTTTAAAACTGTTGTTTGATTTATTCAAAACTCAGAAGCCAGGTCTAAAGCTGAAGCCTGGTATTTGGTCAATGTCAAGGGTTGGTTAGATCAGCTCTTCATTTTTGATGGCTCAGCAGGTTGGTATTCTCTCCCATGGGGCTGCTGAGCTTACAGAAGTAGCTGGCCTTTCATGCAGTCAGTTTAACTCTCCAAATATAACAGAAAGCAGAATCCACTACAGCATTTTCCTTTGTTCATTTGCATGCATTTTAACTGGCAGTGCCTGGTGTTGAGTGCTTGCTGAACAAACTGAGAAGCTTAACCTTCTCTAATGCTTTCAGATTGATGCATCTACTGGAGTTCTTGCTTTCTCGCATCTTTGTTGTTTGTTGGTACAGCTGGATTAGGCTGGTGTCTCTGCTGTTTGAGGGGGAGATGGATGCTGATGGGCCTGACCTTTCATTTGCGTGCACCACCATCCAAGTGGAGAGAATGCTTGTCAACAGTCGATGTGTGCGAACAATATGTTTGTGTGCTCGCTGTAATCTCTTACTAAAACATCCGTAGCTTTCTCACTGGGAAAGAGTCAGAAGACAGACGAAAAGGGCATATTTGTGTTCTGCCACTTTGTGCAGCAGAGAAAAAAAAAACTGTAGGACAGAGCTTTGAACAACTGCATTGTACGAGAGACGAGAGACAGAGAGAGGGAGAGAGAGAGAGAGGAGCATTGGCTGTAGCAAAATGTCAACATGATAAATCCAACCTTTACAAGCAGTCTCAGCTCTAAGCGAGCTTGTGTCCCAGAATTAATAATCAGATATATCAAATTGTTTTAGAATAATTAATTCACCATGGGCTGTCATATATCCCCACTGTGGGGTCTATAAATCCTGCTTTTAAAAAAAGTTATGGCTAATATATACACCAAGTGCACCCTGTGAGATGCCTTAGGGGGGAAAAGGTACTTTTTATTGGTGGAGAAGATGGCGCTTGTTAAACAAGCCTTGCCAGAACTCGTCGGGTGTCAGGCCCACGTGAAAGAGAGATCAATCTCTCCGACCTGTGTCAGGCCTCTGATAGATGAATGGGGAGAGAAGGAGGGGCTGTCATTGCTTGCAATGCTTTTACCTCAGAGACCAAGCCCACTGGTTTAAGTTTTGCAGTTCCCCCACTGTAACCCTTTAAAAAAATCTAACTCAGCAGAGCTGTCAACTGACCAGTTTTGTCCACTTTCTCAACCAAACTAAGACCGGCCCCAGTACCTGCTGGATCGAAGAAATTAGAGTAATTTCTGAACATGCACATTAATGAAAGCATAGCATGATGCACTGCTTTTTTTCCTGTGCAGGTTAGATGATATGGTGGAGCAACCATTTCAAATATTTACAGTAATGTGTACTTAAATCACACTAATGATTTGTTTCTGGTGCCTCAGCAGAACCTGAAATGTCTACTGTGCAGAAAATATACTGGCTTTATGGTCACATGTCTTTTGATCAAGCTAAATTGTTTGTATTGACTCAGCCCTTGTAAACCTTCTCCATGTAGTATATCACTCAGCAGGCATCAGTGCACTATAGAAGCTAGCATTAGTAATGCTGGTCAAACTGTTGTTATAAAACTATGATGGGGAATTTACAGCTCTAATATTTATGTCTCATGTGCTTATGAAAACTATTACATTAAGCAAACAGCCTTTTAACTCAAAAGTGTAGAAAATGCACAATGTTTCCCTTTCCAACTTACAAATGTACTGGTTTTCCATTTTCACTTGTACTTGTGATGACATGAGTACATAGAAATAGAAAAAAAAAAGTTTAATTAAGGAAATACACTTATGCCCAATGATACAATCTGAAAATGTTACAGATTACAGTAATGGTATTGTAATGTGGTTTGTTGTGAATCCATCCATCCATCCATCCATCCATCCATCCATCCACCCATTCATCTTTTTGACCGTTAATCCAACATAATACCATAGAAGGCCTGGAGCCTATCCCAACTTCTCACAGGGCAAAAGGCTGGGCACAGCAAGGAAAGGCTGCCAGTCTATCTCAAGACTAACAGAAAGAGGCAGACAAGCACACACTCACACCTACCAATTTAGAGCAAAAATATTATTTTAACATGCATGTTTTTTGACTGTGGGATTTGTGGGATTAAGCCAGAGTGCCAGGAGAAAACTCATACAGGCACAGGTGGGTGTCCTCAGGAACCTTCTTGCTCTGAGGCTTTAACCACCGTGCTCTAAATAGCTATGTTAAAAAAAAATGCCAACAAAATGACTACAAAAAAGGAACCAACTGCTGTCACCTTACAGTGCATCCGGAAAGTATCCACAGCACTTCACTTTTTCCACATTTTGTCATGTTACAGCCTTATTCCAAAATGGATTCAATTCATTTTTCACCTCAAAATTCTACACACAATAGCCAATAATGACAAAGTGAAAAAAGTTTGCTTGAAATTCTTGCAAATGTATTAAAAATAAAAAAAAAATATAACATGTACATAAGTATTCACAGCCTTTGCTCATTCCTTTGTTGAAGCACCTTTGGCAGCAATTACAGCCTCAAGTCCTTTTGAATATGATGCTACAAGCTTGGCACACCTATTTTTGGGCGGTTTCTTCCATTCTTCTTTGCAGAACCTCTCAAGCTCCATCTGGTTGGATGGGGAGCACAGCCATTTTCAGATCTCTCCAGAGATGTTCAATCTGGTTTGAGTCTGGGCTCTGGCTGGGCCACTCAAGGACATTCACAGAGTGGTCCTGAAGCCTCTTCTTTGTTATCTTGGCTGTGTGTTTAGGGTCGTTGTCCTATTGGAAGATGAACCTATGCCCCAGTCCGAGGTCCAGAGCGCTCTGGAGCAGGTTATCATCAAGGATGTGTCTGTACGTTGCTGCATTCATCTTTCCCTCGACCCTGACTAGTCTCCCAGTTCCTGCTGCCGAAAAAGCATCTCCACAGCATGATGCTGTCACCACCATGCTTCACTGTAGGGATGGTATTGGCCAGGTGATGAGCGGTGCCTGGTTTCCTCCAGACATCACACTTGGCATTCAGGCGAAAGAGTTCAATCTTTGTTTCATCAGACCAGAGAATTTTGTTTCTCATGGTCTGAGAGCCTTTCAGGAGCCTTTTGGCAAACTCCCTATGTCTTTTACTGATGAGTGGCTTCCGTCTTGCCACTCTACCACACAGGCCTGATTGGTGGAATGCTGCAGAAATGGTTGTCCTTCTGGAAGGTTCTCCTGTCTCCACAGAGCAACGCTGTAGCTCTGTCAGAGTGACCATCAGGTTCTTGGTCACCTGCCTGACTAAGGCCCTTCTACCCCGATCGCTCAGATTGGCCGGGCGGCCAGCTCTAGGAAGAGTCCTGGTGGTTCCAAACTTCTTCCATTTACGGATGATGGAGGCCACTGTGCTCATTAGGACCTTCAATGCTGCA
>VUQS01069727.1:0-13981 GCA_015108495.1 Heterochromis multidens
ATCTCTGTGAATGGTACTCATGGCCATTGATCAATGGTCATGACAATTTGCATACTATTGATCAAGGAACTGACCTCATGGCCCATTGTTAGTCAGTGGTGCTGGTTTCTGTCATTATGCAAATATACTGTTTATAAGGCTGGAAACCTGCAGTCAGCTGAGACTGAAGAAGTTACCAGAGGTGACGAAACGTTTCTCCCACTAAAAAACGCTACGTCCAGATGAACAGATTCAGTTTTTTGGGATTTATTCTGGAATTTCTTAGTCAATTTAATTGTGATTTTTATTTATAAAACAAAAACAAAAAACTTCAATATATACAACAGTGTAATAATAATAGTAATAATACATACATACATACATACATACATACATACATACATACATACATATATACATATATACATATATACATACCTCTCCAGAGTTCTGTCACTTCTTTGAGCCTGACTGTACTCTCTGTTGATGATAATATTGTAAAAGTTGAGACTGTTCCAGTAGTTATGTCATATTTTCCATTGATGTTAGTTATACTCCATTTTGGGTCAGTTTCCAGGTTCTGCGATGCTCTGCATGTGATCGTTTGGTCAGCGGCCCCATAAAGCACAGGCATGTTTGGCATTGTTAAGTTAACAACACCTGCAGGGGAAAAAATAAAAACACAATAACAATTGGCATGGAAACCACAGATAAGTTACATTTAAAAGGTATGCAGTGTGGAAATACTATCACCTGGCGGTCAATCATTGAAACTTAAAAACATTTCCGGTGCCGTGAACACCATAGATTGAATGGTACAGTTTGGGAGCTGCAGAATAAATCTTAAACTCTTATCACTATAAACTAAAACTAGATGCATAACGTATAGAGAGATGTATAACTTTCATTCATATTATCTTAATCTTTATCAGAGTCATATGATTGCATCCATAACACTGCTGACTTCAGGTTATGCTTTTGTTAAACTAACTAACTCAAGGAGAACTAAAATTATATCTACAAGAGAATCCAACAGAATTTGCCTAAAATGTAAGAAGGAGAAAAAAAACATACTTCAGTCCATGTGCACCCCTCCACAGTTAGATTACAGTACCTGAAGTCTCCATACTAAGCGAGGCTGACAGACTTTGGCTCATGGCTACCGATATGTTAATCAGAGCTTGTGGATCGATGGTGGAAGCGATGATCATTTTAAAATCTGTGATGATGCTTCCAAGCCTTCAATGAAAAAAAAAAAAAGAGAGATTTTACATTTGAAATAGATAAATGTAAAAACAAAACATTACATTTTTAAGAAAAGAATATACCTGAATCTTATAATATTTAAAGAGTCAAATCCCTCCAGAGTGCTGTACTCTGCTTTCAGCTAAGAGGTAACAAAGGACAGAAATATAATTAATAATGGTGTTCTTTATTATCAAGGTAATAAAGGCACTGTATACTTTTAAATACCTTTTTAGATTTTTTTTAATTACCTTTGTCAACAAATCTCTGCACACAGCAAGATTTGAATCTGTCAAACAACCTGTATATGTGGCTCCTTGCAGTATAAGAGACCCTGTGATGGTAACTGTGAGCAAGAAAATGTCAAAAAAAAATAATTAACCTTGATGCACACAAATAAACATACATGTGCAAAAGTAGTAAACCTGACTAAATACCTGTGGTGTTTAAAACACACATCACGTCTGCGCTTTTCTCCAAAGTACAGTTTGTGTCTCCACAACATGCTGGATTAGACTGACAAAGAGCATCATTCCATCTGTATCCTGGTTTGCAGTGACATTCTTTTTTGTCTGACACATTCCTACATTCTTATAAAGGAAACAAAAAAAAAAGCATAGTTATACAGGGTTAGAGTTATACACAGGTGCCAAGTATTTTCTTCAAAAATCAGAGCGTCCAGTATTTGGAAGATTAGAAATTTCTTTACCTGTTGTCATTACAGGTGATTTAACATACAGATCTGTGTTTCTCACGAAAGGTTTCAGTAATCTAGTGATATTTTCAATTGCACTTTTGTCTATTATCAGTTTGGCATAAAGCATTTGTGTTGAGTTTCCTGTAAGACAGACAGACATCAGAATACGCTACACAACTTTAAAAATGTAATACTAAAAAATCATGTTATATAAAATATCCTACCTTCTTGAGCAGCCTGTAAAAGGAAAATGACTCAGTTTTTAAAAACTTCATGTTAGAGTGAATTTTAAGATCAAAATGTGCGATTATGTGTCATCAACGAACCTCAAAGAAGTTTATGGCCAAGATGTAAAGAAATAAAAAGGTCCACATCCTGTTTTTAGAACAATAAATAATATTTTTAAAAAAGGATTCAGAGTAGAAAACACAAAAGTCTGATCACTGGCTTACAAAATACACCAAATACTCTAATTAAAATATTGCAATTCAGTGTAACACTTCTGCCAAATATTCTACCGTTGCAAAGTTTTTAATGGTGGTAACATTAAGGGGATGATGGAGATCATAAATGAAGGTGGTGCATGGAAGGGGTTTTGTATTTTGTCCTTCCCATTTCCATACATGAGAGAGGAAAAATACAGAAAAAATACATTTGAATATGACGCTGTACAGAGCAAAACCCCTTTTAACTCATTTGATAGAACAGTTGTATTAGATTGTACAGGTGTACCCAATAAAGTAGACTCATAACATATGGAGGTATGTGTATGTTGTAACATTTAAAATAACAAAAGCTGCACAATAACACATTTACCATCTAAATTCTCCACAGATGATTAAAAAACAAATCACTGAAAGAAAACAGTTTGTCTTCTCAGTAATAACTGTTAGTGTCATGTCTTCAAAGTAAAGTCAAGCTTTGCCTTTAAAGTTTTTACAGAATGTGAAGCTGCTAACCTTAGTCCTTTGATTTAATTAAAACACACCAACACAGGAAGAGCGACAGAGGTCCCTTATCGAAGGACTGGTTCACATCTTTTAGTTTTCTGTTTTGATTACATTTGCTTGCCAAAATCTGCATTGATAGGTTTTTTCTTTTGTTAGTGGCTTTGATCATTCCTTCTTTACGTAGTAGTCAGAAATCACTTTCTGAAACTATTTTAATCCACAGTACTAGTTCTGTGTGCAATGATTTGTAATCATTTAAATCCTGTATTTAACTGAAAATAGTACAAATACAACACATCAAATGTTACATATTTTTTGAAACAAAAAATATCCCTGCAACATGTTACAAAATGCTCCAAGAATGAAAAAAAATTTAGATTTTATGTCGTACAATACGAGTAAAAGATCAAAGAAATCCAGAGAGATCTCTTCACAAGGAACAAAGCAGTAAGCCAATACTGAAGGGTTATTACTTTTGAGCCTTGAATTAAAAACAGATCCATCCATCTTGGCAGTCTATCACATAGAGACAAAAAAAACCGATTCAAGCTCACATTCACAGCTATGGCCAGTTTAACTTGCATGTCTTTTGATTGCAGGGTGTGGAGTACCCGGACAGAACTCACGCAAGCACAGGGAAAACATGCAAACTCCAGACAGAAAGTTCCCAGTCGTCTGGTGACGTCACACCCAAGACCTTCGTGCTTTGGAGTGACAGTACTAACCACTACACCACTGTGCAACCCAATTAAAAAGAGATATGATATGATACTATGTATGGAAATCAATGCATGGGCTCAGGAACACTTCTGAAACACTCATGGCACAGACAACTTGCACATCTGTGAAGGCAACCTTAATCCAGAACAATATAAGGTTTAGGAGTGACATGTCTTTTTTGGGGAAGGTCTGAATCATTACAGCCAGACAATGTCAAAGCATATTCTGCATGTTCTTCTACAGCATGGCTCCTAAACTGGTCTGCCCGATGCCCAAGTGCACCCCAATGAAACAAAAAAATAGGCCAAACAAAGAGCAGACCCCAAACTGTTACGCAACTAAAATATAAAATATAAAGCAAAAATGAGAAAGCAAGAATTTTGCGTTCAAAAAGAAGAGGCCTTTTTTTTAAAAAATGTGTTATCGGTATCAAATTTCAAATACATTTAAAAACAATCCCACTATTTTCAGTAAAATTAGTTTAAATGATACTTTACACACATATCCAAATTTTTTATGATCAGCATTGTGAACAATAATAAATGTAGAAAGCTTCACTAACCTGGTGTTCCAGATGGTAGAAGGACCCATCGGTGCCCCAAAATGATGGAAGCGCACTGATGGAGCTCTTCCTACAGCAGCTCACAAGGAAATGGTTAACACGAGACTAAAGCCTGTTTTCAGGAAACAGCAGTATATGACCAGCTACCAGTACAGGTTACTGCAGATAGACATGCAAAGTAAAAAGGCTGTTATGTAGCACTAATTTGACTTTCAAAAGCAGAGAATGAATGGTGTTTATGTGTAATATGGTTTAAGCCTTTATTTTCATTTTGAAATTATGCGTACAGTGTACAGAAAAACTGAGAACATGACCGTACAATGTCACTAAAATGACTCTAATTTGTACTAGCTTATAAAAAACTGAAGTGTACAATTTATTTATTTATTAGATATTAGGTATAATAAAGTGATAACTTTTACCTAGAAAATGGTGTGAGACTCAGCCCATAAAAACTGACCTTCAGAAAGATCAATTTTTATGACATCATATATGAAAAGGACAATTTTTACATCAGTGACTTTTACCTTCAGCTGGACTTGAATGCAATCACTTGTGAAACCATACTATGTTGTTTATTTAACATCTAACTTGCTGCTTCGTAGTAACGTAAGCATGTGTTAATATGATTTTAAGTACATGATTTTAACTGTATGTTGGGATTTCTTTTGGGTTTCTTTGAGTATTTTGTGTTGGACTGGGAGAATGTGCAATGGATAAGTGCTGAATTTATAGAGTTTGTCTGAAGTGGGAGATAAATTGTGGCATGTGCTTATCTTTAGCCACATGTAGATACTAGATAGGCATGAATTTTTGTACACGTTAATGTTTCACAGGGGATGCAGCCCGATGACTTTCCTCCTTCTAGAATTTCTTTTTTGTAGTTTTTTGTAGTTTTTTTTTTTTTAGCTGCAGCCTTAGCTTCTTTGTTTGGTAAGGTTTACCAGGAGATTGCATTTTGTGGTAAATTCTCCAAAGTTTTAGTCATTAAGGTCTCTCTTTTACACGATATATAGCAACCAGTTTTTCTTTCTGTGCGTTCCTACAGTAAGAGAGTTTTTCTTAAACATGCAAATATTTTTCGACTCCTCCACAGGACTTTATGTTTATATCAGGTTGGTTGCTATTTTCCAGTTTACCTATGATATGTCCTTATTTCACACACAACTCCATCTCAATATAACAACAGAGATCTTTGAGCATAAGCTGATGAATTAAAGAATCTTTTAGTAGCCAGCTGTCCCATTACTACTGGCCCCCAGCATTACTACATGTATTATTACATCTATTGTTTTTTCTGTTGAATAAATGATTTACATTGTTACTTTTCCTTGTGAATTTGTTAAAGTACACCACCTTGATCAAAGAAGATCAGAGTTCTCTTCTGCAAATATATCAGAAAGCCAACACTTCCATGGAATGAACTTTTCACATGACTGTAGCAGCGAATCAGCCCTGCAACAAGCATCTATGTGGTATGTACAGTATTTACAGTCTTTTATGTAGCATTTAGTTGCTAACAGACTTTATTATACAACCTTTGTGTTGAGGACACAGAGTACAGAGAAGCTCTGTAACGCAGGACTCCTACTTTTACTGGTCCCATTTAGATAATCATTAGTGATCTGACCTTAAAACAAAGAACTTATTTCCTCCATGTATAATACGAATACAAATATTCAGTCAAATTATATTTATGACCAACCAACGGCTCTTTCTACACAGACCTGGTAAGAGTTCACAATTATACACACATTACATGAAACCTATTTGAAGACTCTTATAATAATTTTATAAATAATAAACCTTACAGATGATTTTTAGATATGTGACTTGACATATCATGCAATAATGTTCTTACACAGGTGATTTGATATAAACGTATTACATACAAGATCACGTTTTAGCTTTTAGTTGTTTCTATTCTGATGATAATAGTGTAGTAGTAATGTAATAAAATAGTCTTAAAATAATATTTTCATTTATTAGTTTAATTTTGTGACATAACATTTTAAAACTTAATTTGTATATTATTAAAATGGATGATTTATGATAAAACATATTCAGGAAATTATTATTCAGGGTTACTCAGGGGAAAAAAAAGGCAATCCAGAATAAAAGCTGCATTCTCCCAAACCTGATGTGCACATGCAAAACATTTCTTTTAGTTTGAATGTTGCAGAGAAGTCAAAATCTAAGCAGCAGCAAGCCAAAATAGGTGGATGGAGTGGGATTTTTGCTACACTAAAAGTACCAATTATAAGTAAAAATACTGCATTTAAAATTTAAAAGTAACTAAAAGTGTTAATGACAATATTTTGTGACTTGAATAAATTATTGGAATGGATTCATTTATATTTAACTGCATTTTAATCATGTATTTATTCTCATTGATTTAATACTGTTGGTGATTTTCTGTACAAAGATTGCAATACAATTTTTATTAATTTAATACAATATTATATTAATATAACTGTACCTTAGTACGGTGTTTGAGTAAATTTGAAAAATGTGCAATCAGTTAAATGGGAAAAAATAAAACTATAATTAAATATTTTTAAATAATAAAAAGTAAACTGCAAACCTTTTCTTGAAATGAACAGAAACAAATCTATTAAAAACCAGAACTGAAAAATTTAATTTAAAAAAATAAAAACATTCTAGTGTTCCTTTAACATATATAAAAAACAAATAACTAAAAGAAATCCGCTTCTATGACCTAACTGGAGGTTTTATTGCATTCTAGAAAATGAAAACACAAAAACACACAAATTTAACTATAAAATCTTTAATCTTTTTTAGAAAATTTTGTACTTACTGTTTTCAGTCAAGTAATATACAATCTTAAAAGGTAAGGCAGCATCCTCTCACAGGACCATTTTTACAGCTGCAGTAGTGCTATAGAAAATATATCACCAGAAATAATATTCTTAATTTTTTACTTCTTACATCAAGCTCACTGGACATCGATTTTCACATATATCAGTGTAGTTCACCTTTTCAACATGTACACAGGAAAAACCTTCAAAGAAGGAACTAACTTACTTTAAAGTGGGTCTGTTATTCTTCACCTTAATTTCTGCCATTTTTATACTGTTAGAATAGGGGACGCTCACATTTAACATGGCCAAAGTTTAAAATAATGAGGTCAACATATGTTCAGCTCTTTGTTCTATGGTATCAGTGAGAGGGGATATCCCTAATATAGTCATGTCAGGGACTCAGCTCAGGCTGTATACGCAGTCGCCCCACTCACCTGCTGTTTGCGAGGGATACCCAATCAGAAGAAGGCTGGCTTAAAGGTAGAGGAGCTAAAACTGATGATTAAATGAGGAGTTGCCTCATAGCCAAGCAATATTAGAGTCTAATAATAATAATATGGAGCTGGAAATGCGCAAAAAAGGTCCCTTTTACATCAATGATCATCCACACGAAGCTGACAAGTAGTGTATGTAAATAAGACATGACTATCAAACACACTGACAGGTTCAGCTGAGTCTTTTGACCCAAACAGAATAAAAATAAAATTTAATATTGAAAGAAAATTTGTTTAGCTTTGACTGCTACAGGCCTCAATCAAATCTGAATGACACCCATGTTTCCTGCATGTAAATTTTTAGTCTGAGCCCTTTGTGTGAAGATGATACAGCCTCTCGTGACAGACTTTGACATCACACTGCTGTTTCATACTCTACAAAAGCCTCGGGAAGAAAACGTTCCCTCTCTTCCAGTGATGGTCCATCTTCTTGTGGGAATGCCAGTCCATTACCTTCTTTGTGTTGTGTAGGTGGCCTCTGCGGTGCTGTGAGCTGTAAAAAAAACAAACTGATTTTATCAAATATTCATACCTGTGATAAAGCACTCTAATTTTGATTAGATTCACCATGTTAGTTAGCAAGCTAAGTGCTGCTTTTAGCGGCTCCCTTATTCACAAGGGCTCTCCACAGAGGACACAACATACATGCAAACATACAATTAGCCATAATATTTAGTTTAACTTTGGGAAAGCAGGGGAAAGCTACCAGAGATGCCAGAAGGAAGCAACTGGTCAGAACCTGAAGATGTTCATGGACAATCCCTCCCACCCCCTCCACATCCAAAACTCTTTCAGCTCCAGTGTTATTAAAAGTGTTCAAGGAAGTTTCTGCGAGACCAGATTTTCACTCCCGCAGGAATACAACCTCAGAAGAATCAACTATTAAAACAGCTAAAATTTATTACATTTTGCTACCAAGAAGAACAAGGATGAATGGACCCACGGACCACAAGTATAGTCAACCAGTCCTAGATCCTTTTAAGTCCTCCCAAACAGGTGAACATACCGTTTTTAGCTTTAGTCTAAAAAGAACTGCGAGCTTCCTAAATGGCCCCGACTGGCATGAGGTTTCCTTACACAAGACTGAGAGATGCCTGAGTAGAACTACTGAGACCTTAAAACAGCAGTCGGCTTCTCTGATCATCTGATTAGTCTCCTAACTGTTTCATGCTCTTATTTTACAACCAGAGGCAATCACGCTTTTGAGGTTGTAGCGCCTAAACTTTGGAATAGCCTTTGTCAGATTGCCAGGTCGGCTCAATTTGTGGTTTGTTTTAAACGACTGCTGAAAATTCATTTTTATAGGTTAGCTTTTCCTTAATCTTTCTCCCATTATTTTTGAGCATAGTTCACATCTAACGCATGTATTATTATTAGGACCATATCGGCAGGGGTTAAAGTGGGCTGAACAATCTGGATAGGTGTTTAATTACTCATTAACATTCAGTTAATGAGTAATTAAATCTGATCGGCAGGTTAATGAATATTACTATTAAATCAGTTTATTTTTCATATGCTGCAGCCTGGCATTGCTTCCAGTGATTGCTCTGTAATAAGAATATAATGACATCCCACAGCCTGCTAACAACTTCAACTCATCCTTGTTCATTCTCATCCCTGTGATGCGTTCATGGTGCAGACGTAAAGTTGGGGTCGCAGTACTTAAGCATCTAGCTACGTACAGAAGAGGAGCGAGCATAAATGGAGAAACGTTTTTTAAGTGTCAGGTAACGAATATCACCAAACACACAAACTGTTTCTGTGCAGCTTGTCTGTGAACAGTCGCTGTATTTCCCAGGGATAGAAACAATTTTAATGTCAATGTCAACAAGTGAAATTTTATATGCTGGAAATTAAAATCTTATATGTAATGTCCTAATTCATTTTAGAGTTTTTAAAATCAGATATTAGATCTATACATGCAGTGTTAATTTCATTGACTAATAATTTTCGTCATAGTTTTTGTCAACGACCTTTTTTTTCTGACGATAACTAAATAAAAACTAAAGCAAGGACAAAAACTATGATGAAATATATCGACACTTTCGTCAGTGAATAAAAACTAGATGAAAATGTTCTGGAGAGACGAGATCCAATCAGAAGTAATTAAGTTGGGTAGAGAGGCGGGACAAGTTTGGAAGTGATCCAATCAGAAGTAACCTCCGTGTGCAGTAAAGTTAGACGCGCACAATTTGATCTGCCCCCGACAAACAGGGTGGGAGGGAGGAAACTCATATGCTCCCTGTTAGGGAGGGTCAACACATGGGAGGAAGAGAAGAGCAGACACATGGACACATTTCATATTTGATGTCAAGGAAAATAAGACGCTTTGTAAACCATGTGGAGCAACTCACACCGATAATAACACGACAAACTTTTAAATTTTATATTTTAGTCACTGAATCAACTTTAGATTTAGTCAACGATAATCTTCTGATATTTAGTCGGCTAAAACTAAAAGAATTTAGATGATGAAATTATGACTAAAACTAAATGACGTTTTAGTGAAAAGACTAAAACGAAATCAAAATTTGATGTCAAAATTAAGACTGTATACATGTTTTGCTGAATTACATTTTTGTGAAATATCTTGCAAAAATAAATGAAACATACTAATTTTGAGTTATTCAAAGGTTGCATGAAAATACCAGGCAGTTTAGTGCAGGCTAAAGTGGTTAGTTTACAGTCATGTGATAAAGTTTACAGTGTTGGACGTTTTGCATTTATTTCTAAGGAATTCTTTCCCCTGCTGCACCGTGACACCCGATCTTAGGGTTCCCCCACCTCCCGAAAATTGATCCTGAAAAGAGGCTCCACTGAGCATGACTTTTTTTTAATAAAAGAGAGACCTACTCTGCAAAAATCTAGTATGCATTTCAACGTGACACTGTACACTCTGTCACATTGTGCTACCATCTTTACATCTTTACCATCTGTGCTTTTATTTTTTATTTTATTTTAAATATGTTGTATATATATTGTTAAAAAAATTATTGTCGCAAGGTTCTTGCCTATTAAACCCATCATTTTACTCACAGTTTGTCCCAGAGGAGTCACACAGCAGAGCTTCTTTTTCAGGTGTTCAGGTAGAAAACAAAAAAGTTTCCCTAACAAGGGATAGAGTGTTCCCGGGGCCACGTCTTCTTCCTTCATTGGGCCTAAACAGAAACATAATTTTACATTTATAATAAAAATTATATAAAGAAAAGCTATGGATGATAAAGATGTGTATAAGAACTCACCTACCTGTGACAAAACTGACAATCAGGCCTATTAGAATGACTGTAGTGCAGTTAAATGCACTGTACCACATGTAGGACAATGAGTAAAATCTCTTCAGTCCAGAGGGTTGGCTGAAGAACGAAGAGATGATTAAGTTGTGAAACGACCACATTGAGGACCAATCACAGTGTGTGGCTGGAGCCATTCATACCTCAGAGTGACATTGCTGAATGCCGTCTGAATAGCAGCAGTCGTGTTGGCTCCGCATTCAAGTGGTAGTGGTCTTGTGCTACGAGTGAGGATGCTTCCGATGCTGAGCCAGAAAGCCACAACCAGTCCTGCACCCAGACCTGCCAGAGCTCCCTGGAAACAAAATAATAATAATAATAATAGTATTAGAAAACAGCACTTATTATTGTGAATTTATGTTAGATGTTCTTAGATTGTACAGTTCTTAGATTAACTTACGATGGAGTTGGCCCACGGGAAGAACATCCCAAGACAAAACAGACCGAGAATAGGACCACCAACCATGCCAAAGATTTTCAAAGCCACCTGAAGTTCAAACATGATAAACAATCAGTGCAAATTACTGAAGTATGCTGATTATTATAACATCATACATAGTGTGAGCTTACCTGTAAAACTGAATCACCCATGAGGTGAGTGAGATAGGCCATGGCCAGGCACAGCAGCCCATAGGACATAGCTTATTAAGGAGACATAAGTTTAAACTTTAGACTCAAATTGCATTTAGTAATTCACACATTGCAGAATTTAAAGTTTCAGAGAGCCGACCTAAAGCTTTGGACAGTAAGGTTGCTCTCGCCTCTGTCATGGCGGGGTATTGTGGTTTGATGAGGTCTTCCATTGTTACAGTAGCTAAAGAGTTGAAGGCCGATGATATGGTGCTGCACAAGAAAAGTAAAAAATATATATATGCAAATTTAAAACATGTTTTACATTTTGAACTTGAATTCTAGCTACCAAATCATTACAGGATTAAGAGTTGATGTAAAATATAACCAACCACAGTTACCACCTTGCATTATATGCCTCTACCAACAAGTAAAGCTGCAGTCCACATCTATGCACTTTTTATCCACGTGTGTGAAATTTAGTCATGTTTAGCATGTATTCTTGACTCAAGTGTGGTGGCAGTGACCTTTGACCACAGGTTTCTTATTTTTGAGTCCAGGTGAACTTTGGTACCAAATTTGAGGACATGCTCTCGTTAATTATCTTCAAGAGATAAAGTGTTTGAGAGAATGGGGAAGTGTTTCAGTGTTTCTCTAAAGTTGCCTGCTTTTATCGGGTAGGTAGTCAACATAACCTGCTCTAAACCAGAGGGGTGTACTATCTGGCTATGAAGCAAGTTCAGCCAGGCTTTCTTTATGTTTGCTCGCTTGAGAAAACCTACAACTCCAATCAGAGATAACGGGTATCACAAGAGTGGTTATTAAGGGGTTTTTTTTGTTAACCAAAGCTTTTTGCTTCAGGCTCTGTGCACGCTTAAATAATAAAAAAAAGAGTTTCATTTGACTCTTCTTACACACATACACCAAATACATAAATAAAATTAGATCAATTGAGCACCACCTACTCCAATCAGGAGGATAAGGTGATAGAGATTTATAAAGAACATAACAAATACATACAGTAATATCCAATACTTTTGCTGCAAATTAGACACGAGAGTGAGGCTGCATAATCTCTCTGTGCTGCTGTTTATTTCTAACGTGACAGCTGCACATTAGAGCTCTGAAACTTTAAATTGGATGCATTTAAAAACTAAACGTTACTCAGTGTGTTCAGTTCTGATTCTGTTCCACAGCATAATAAAGGAGAGGTGGACATCACGAGAGTTTGCCACCAGATTAAAGTGAACTTCATTTTGGCTGCACAGGTATTCTTGGTGATAAACAGCCTACAAATGTAACAGGTCAGTTTTTTCCTCTGTGATCTAGTCGCTGATAAGAGACTTATCATTAACTTAGAACCAAACATACAAACATTTACATATTTTTTGTATCACCAGATTAATTACATTATCTAAATTACACTGGCAATAAGATACTGTCACTGTAAAGGTGGTAGCTGTAAAGTTATAGCAGCAGATTGTACTGCTGTAACTTTACAGCTGGGCTTCATTCGGTGGTGTTAGTAAGCTACACCTCTACAGGCTGCATGTGTAAAATGTGTTCCCTCAGCAGAGAACCTATACAACACTTAAAACATAACAGAATAATAATAAAGTTTAATAACACAATTAGTGAAAACGTGGTACTTCCAACTGTGAACATAACCAGCTCCAAACCAGGTTGTGTGTTCAGCATAAGTTGCTATGGTGATCTAACCTGAAAAGAGAGTCACCTCTGTGATGCTTAAAGCTCTGACTTTAGGCTCAAAATAGCACACTAATCCATTAATCTTACTTCACAGTACGCCCCTCAGGTTCCCTCTCTCTCTGTGTGTGTGTGTGTGTGTGTGTGTGTGTGTGTGTGTGTGTGGAGGAGCAGTACCTTTGCCCCATTGACAGTGAAACTGCATCACAAAGAGCAGTACGACCACAAATTGCAGCAAAACAAGCATTTTTTTTGTGTATCTTCAGTTTTAATGGGACCAAAAACCCTGCTGTTTATTTTGGAGATGTGGGCTAAAATGATTCCAATTTTACCAAAGATGCATGTAAACAACATGCAATGTTGGGGTCAGGAACAATTTTAGAAATCATGTCCATACATCATGATAAGTGGATACTGGAATTATCATGACAAGCCTAATGCTGAATGATGAACTGCTGTGCTGAGAGGGCTGGAATTAAAAATATTCGGTATATTGCAGAAACTGTGGAAAGTCCCATACCTGAGCGCTGCACTGAATAAACAAGCAATGAAGAGTCCAGGCAGCCCAGGCAGACCGTGCAGCATGTCCATCACAAAATATATCACCATCTGTGAAAAACAAACTATAAACACATTTTCCTGGAACTTTCAGTGTGATTTGCATAAATTAATAAGTTGCCAGAAACAAAAAACATTTTATAACATCTCTGACGCACCAAACACACTACATAAGGATAATAAGCCTAATGTGATGAAAGGAATCACTGTAAAGTATGCAAATACCCATGCTGTTGTAGTTTCTGTGCCCTGAGGGGTATTTTACGCAAGCCTGCCAGAACATTTTTGATCACCCTTCATATTTTACTTTTTTTTTTTCCAATATTACTTTTTGAGCTCCAGGAACCAGAAAAAAGTATGATGGGTATATAATATCCACATTTCTTA
>VUQS01069736.1:0-10115 GCA_015108495.1 Heterochromis multidens
TGTGATTTTCTAAATTTTTTTTTCTCATTTTGTCTCTCATAGTTGAGGTATACCTATGATGAAAATTACAGGCCTCTCTCATCTTTTTAAGTGGGAGAACTTGCACAATTGGTGGCTGACTAAATACTTTTTTGCCCCACTGTACGTAGTTGAGATATTATTGGAAAGTTTGATGCATTAACATGTTTTTTTCCCTTATCTGAACTTGGCCCATATAATGATTAGGATTTAAAATGGTCACATTCAGTGTAATAATTGATTAACAGCTACCACTGGTTTTATTTCCATGTGACAAATTCACACACAAATTCACAACTGACCATGGGTGTCAGCAGCATATAGCCCAGCCACCTCCTGGGGGGGGGGGGGTGTAATGGATAGTTCTTAAACTGAGTCTATTTTGAGATTTTGTTTGTCTTATATCTTATTTAACTGAAATGTGGTTATTAAATAGTCATTAAATAGTTAATTTGTTGGCTAAGCACCACAAATAAAGTGATAAAGTGGAGTGAAATGTGTGAGTCAGTGCATCATCATGATTCCTCGCATTTCTTCTTACTTCACCATATGCATCATTATACGTGAGGCTTTCAGACCTGGCTTGAAAAACCATTAGTCCTTGTTAAAAATGCTGTCAGAAACTATGGTTTCTTTGAGCACTGTGGGCCTGCCTGGTCTTTGTAGTGGGATTTTAATTGGAGCTGGCTACTGTCAGTCAGTCACACGTTACATTTCTGACTTCTTTTTCCACTGCACACATCAATCCCAGTGTTTTGGCAGTTCTAATATCCATGTCCTCTTTTCGTGACAATAAAACTGATGTTGCTGACAAAGGTTTTTGCTTGGTAATTCTTAGTCTATTTCAGCCACAAAAGACGTTTGCAAATAACATCTTCCATAATAGAATAATATTTCATAATTTCCACTGAATTTAAAATATTATAGTATAATAGTAAACGCCCTTTATGTGGTATTTAGTAAATCAGTGTTAGGGTGTGATGCTGACCACAGGTACTATATGATTACAAGAAGGCGTTTAAACTACATGTAAGTACAGTGCTGTTAGGTGTCATAAAATGCTGGGATCTTTCACAATAAAGTGCAATCTTGTAAATGTAGTTTTAATAGTAAACTTTACCACCACGTTATTTTATGTGCTCCAAAACATTAGTGCAGTGCCTTATGATACAACAAAGATTTGTGTTTGTCTATATCTGTTGTCAGGTTTGATGTGGATTTCACAGAAGTCCACAGCTACATGACCCGTGGTGAGGCCATCCTACAGAGCCCCGAGTTCTCTGTGTCACGCAAGGACAGCAGCATTCAGGAGCTGCATGACAAAGTTCAGGTAAAAACTGTGTGTGTGTGTGTGTGTGTGTGTGTGTGTGTGTGTGTGAAAGATAGACAGAGCCTAATCTGCTCAGACTGGCCATGCTGAAATAACAAGGTTCTCTTGCACAGTTAGGTCACATATAAATGTTACCTTCCTTAAGGAAGGTAACCATACCTAAGGGGACGTTCTGAACTGTGATTATGTATACAGGACAACGTTGGTGTGGCTCATGGTGATATGAGATGCAGCAAAGTTTCTGTAATGGGTGTGAAGACTTTTTGCACCCTTTACTTACACGTCAGCTGACAAGATTTGTACTCTAAAGAAGAAAATGCATGATAAACAAAAAAGAAACAGAGTGTCTACTTACTGCAGGAGTTATCCCCCATGTCTAAGTGTGTTGTGTAAGGATGAAACGAAACAAGAGGAAACAGGGTAAAAAGCCTGTCTTTCTTTAATAGTTAAAAAAAACACTACACAAACGTATATTATGTAATTTTGGTTAGCATGCTAACCTGATTTAAACTTAACATTAAACCAGCAGGCATTTGGAATTGAAATTTCATCTACACAAAATGTCAAGTATTTGTTTATTTTATTTAACGTTGATATTTTTGGCCACTAGGGGTCAGGAGAAACAATCTGTAAACAAAACACTGAACAGATTAACCTCTGCAAACACTTAATAAACATGATGAATAAAGTCCCGCTTCATCTTTTTTTTAATTCACCTTTTTTGCTCTCCACCAACTCCTAAGAAAAATATCAGTGAACATTAATTATCCCTTTTCTTTGACAATTACCCTTTTGAACTCAATAAGTCTGAACTGTTGACACTTAGAACTATGCATATTTTAAAAATCTTTGTGATTGTGTTTCAGCATTTCTGTTTGGTTTAAAGCCTCTCTATGCAGAAAGCATAGCAGCTCTGGTGATCTGTCTACTGTATATCTGCACAGCATGTGTGACATGGGAAAACTGACGAGTTTCTTTTAGCTGCTAAATGCTCCACTGTGCTTACCAGCTAGTGGCTAACCTTGTCTGCTTGGTGCTAAGGAGGAAAATATTGTAATTTAATTAGCTTTTTAGCACTTTTGAGTAAAAACTGCTGCCTACAACTGCTGGAAACTAGACTGATGAGAGCTTTGAGACCACAAAAAACAGCACAGTTGCTGGTCATAAAAACAAAACGGTGATCTAAAAGGTGCTACGGTATAGAGAAGAAGGCTCTTTGGAGCTGAGGGCTGTTAGAACTATACATTTAATGCTTTGCTGCCTTGAGGACTATGAGCAAACCCTGTCATAGTACACATTTAATTTCAAACAATATATTAGCTCAAGTGTCAAGTATTTGTTCTTAACACAAATGACCAGAGGTGGCGAAAGTACAGACATTGTGTACTTAAGTAGAAGTATAGATACTTGTCTCCTGATGCATGCTCAATAATCCAGGTAAAAGAATCCCAAAAAGCTGAATCTGTTCATCTGGACGTAGCGTTTTCAGTGGGAGAAACGTTTCGTCACTATCCAAGTGACTTCTTCAGTCAGCTGAGACTGAACAGATTCAGCTTTTTGGGTACAGATACTTGTGTTAAAAAATACTCCGGTAAAAGTTGAAGTACTGATTCAACTTCTTTACTCAAGTAAAAGTGAAAAAGTACAGGCTCTGAAATGTACTCAAAGTAAGAAAGTAAAAAGTAGCTCTTTTGAGGATGTTTCTACCAGCTATTTTTGTGCAAAGCTAACTGAACCTTATGCCATATTAATATAATAAAATTATATTAGTACATGGAAATAAAAAGTTTATTGCAGTTTAAATTTTAATTCTAATGAATGTACTCAGTTTGAATCAGTTATGTAGAACATGAGCATTGAAAAAGGAGGATAATTTTCTGTTACCTACATTGTAGAGGGTGACTTTGCCTCCACACCTTAACAGAAAAATAAGTACAGTCAGGGATTAAAGTGGGATTCAGCAGGTGTGGGAACCTGCAAATCAGCTGTAGTGGCTCAGCATGGGGAAAAGAATCACAACTCACAACAATTTCTATTGTGAGCTCCAGTAGATTTTCTTAGTGTTCAGGCTGTGATCAGCTGACCTGCTGCTGCTCTGAAGTTTACTGCTCATTATGGATTTACACAACTAAATTCAACAAGATTTGCAGATGTTTCATGAGTTGTCTTGCATGATTTCCATCCCCTACACTGACAGTATATTGTTTATACTGTCTTTACACTAGACAGTATAAAGTTGGTATGAAGGTGGAATTCAGTGAATGAATCTAAGCATCATCAGCTTCAATTCAAATTCATCTTTGCTATACTTAATGTAACCGAACTCTGACCACGAACACCACAGCCGCTGAGCACCAGTCACACACTGTTCTTTACTTTAAATCCATCACAGTATGACAAACTAACCTGTTTATCCCCCACTAAACTGCAGAGTATTTTCATAAATAAAACAAAGTTAGTTTACCTCAGTTTGTTTTGCAGGACGTTTCACAATATGATAAAACATAACTTCATGTCATATACAGATCCAATATTTGATTTAAAAAATGAAGAATTACATGTAAGCTTTAAATTTCCAGTTTATCAAATACCACTGAGCAGTCCTTACCTTTAAATATAGCCTCTCTTTTCCTCTTCCTGTCCTGTCCTGTCTTTCTTACATCTTTCTCCATCTCTGTGTGAAGTTATCTAGTACTCTTTTCTCTCCCTGGCCAGCTGTACCTTTAGTTAGCAGACACACTGTGTAAGAAAACACAAACAGTTTGTGTGTTGCTGATAACTTGTTCAGCTGATAGAAACATTGCATTTGAAATTACCTGACACTGTCACATGCTCGCTTCTCTTCTGTAGGACTAACTAGATGCTGAAGTACCATGACCACAACTTATGGACATCTGCACTTGTTCCTGTGTTTTACCAAAAAACATCGCCCCACTTTAACCCCTGACTATGGCGCTACAAATGATGCATAAATTATATGGTTTTGCCTCTTTCATCTCTTTGTATGCGATAACCCTGGTGATTGATACACCAATAGGACTGCCTTTCATGTGTTACTGTTTAGGCTCAAATCGGTTTGAAGGCATGCAGTGATGTGAAATAATAACTCCCCTCAAATGTCTTATGTAGGGAGTAAAAGTAAAAGTCTTTCAGAAAAACAAATACTCAGTTAAAGTACAGATACCTGAAAATTCTACTTAAGTACAGTAACAAAGTATTTGTACTTCGTTACTTCCCACCTCTGCAAATGACTGACATATTGCTCCAACTTTAAGGCAGACATCAAGAATATATAATATAAATTCACTCCTTTAAAGACATTAATATTGAATTAGCAACACTTTTAAAAAAAATAATGGCTCACTAAGAACTCATGGATTAAGACACAACAGAAACTGGTGTAGAATTAGCCAAAGTCAAAATTAGCTAACTCTGGGGAATATGGCATAATACTACTACTACTAATAATAATAATACCAATACTACTACTACGAATAGTAATAATAATAATAATAGTAATATACGCTAATGCCTACAATAACATAATGTTGTGTTATAACACATTCATAAAAATATTTGTATTCTGAGTGTTTTAAATAAATATAAAACTTCGCTATTACTTCATCCATGAGCATCATTTGTGCTTGGGTGTCATAATATAAAACAACATTTGGCTACTTTACAGTGTTTTCACACTATGTGTTATCGTTTTGATTAAGCGATCGAGTGGCACTAATTGCGGATTTTTGTTTCAGCCACAAACTTTATGAATAATAATCCAAATATTGACTCTGACCCCCAGCAGAATTCATAATGTATTCAAATGTATTTTTCCAAAATCTCCAACACAATGATTTTACTTTTTAACATCATGTTGACATTGCCTGACTTTTTCTATGTGTAACATCTGAATTTGAGACCTAAATGAGTGAAAACAACATGAGAATAAAAGCTGATACTTCTGTTGATATGTTTTATTTCTCACATATTTAGTAACAATAGACATTAATTTTTAAAGTGTGTTGTATTGCTATTAGTAGATTGGCTTTAAAACAGTCTAGGAGCTTTATTTAAAACATTTATGCTTTTCCAAAAACTGGCCAGTCATGAACAGGTTGAATGTCACAGCAGAATAAGATCAGAAGCTGATGAAGCTACAACATCTGATTTGTAATGCTTTGTAGACTGGACATTGATTTGTCCATCATCCATCCTCCCTGCCTCTCTGTCTCTTTGCCACAGGCGATAGAAAGAGAGCGGCCAGAGAAGTACCGGAAGCTTCATGAGGCCACACGCACAGCACAGGCCCTGGTCGAACAGGGTAACTTGCACACTTACTTACTCATTCACATGCATACACACATGCATGCTCCCCCTGTCTGTTCCCATGGCAACTCTTCCACCTGTCCCACCCACTCTCCTTGTCTCCATAGAAACACTCACATGGAGAGAAACAGACAGAAAGAGAGAGAGACTTCTCATCTGTCCTCTACTCTGTCCTTGTGCAATTGTTGAGGGTTTCTAAAGACACAGCAACACTAATTTATACTTTTCACTTTTCTATTTTTGCCCTAACCTTCAACCAAACAAAACATACCTGAACGTTCTACTACTTACTGACCAGAGCTGTATGTGTTGTTGTGAAGGGGAAAGAACTTACCTTTGCTATGGTAATAATCCCACAAATACCTGTCAGATTTACCCTCTTCTGTATGTGATTGTTGTATGACTTAAACTGAAATGTTAATGTGTAAAATAATGTGTTTAAACATGGGAACTGTAACTGAAGCATATAAATAAGATTTTACAAGCACTATTATAACACTTACAAGCATTTACAGATAATAATGAACGAAGTGAATGAAGTGTATCTACTATGACTTAGTTAAAGACACACATATATAACATAATATGGGACTCAGGCAGTGTTGGTTAAGATGTTGCCTTGAATTAAGTAATTAAAAATCTTTGAGCACTTTGAGTGCTCAAGTAGAGTAGAAAAACGCTATATAAGAACCAGTCAATTTACCATAATTAGGACTTTAATTTAATTTGACCATCAAACTAACTTCATAAGATGTATAACAAAAACACTTTTCTTGCTGTTAGATGATGAAATCAATAAGATTTGTTTAACTGTCTGTTTCATAAGTTACTGAATTTATTACTGAATCTTTCACTGACAGTCATCATCTACTAAATGCAGGACATTCATTAAAAATAGAAAAACCATAGCAGCAACTAGAATTTTAATTGTCACCTGTTTGATAATAGGCCACAGCTTCAACTGACCAGTACAAGGGTGAGAATTTGTGGAAGAGGAGATTACTTTGCTTAACCTGTAGTCTGGAACCATGTCTATAGCTAACTTGGCTCAGTCCAACATACAGTATAACCCCCACGACTCAGTTTTAAAATTTTTGTATGGATTTTGCGTGGAGTTACAAAAAGATACACACCACCCCTCCAGCCAAGCTAGCCAGTATTTCAACTCACCACAGAGACAGATCTTCTATAAACCCTCCATTACACAAGACAGTGACCAAAGCCCATGGTAACTGAAATTTTATAACAAAAGTATGAATGAAATCCACTCAACCAAATTATTGTGTTACTGCCCTAGACTAATTTTTAGGGAATAATTTCATCAGCACATTAATACATGTGGCACTTTAGTGTCTATCTGGAAGTGAATCAAAATAAACTAGAAATGTTATTTTTCAGTTTTAAAGAAAATGATCCAGATTTATACCAAAATGGACTCATATTTGCCCATGCTATACCTCTCCTAAGTTTCATAAAAATTAGGCTTGGTAGTTTTTGCAAAATCTTGCTGACACTCACCAGCAGCATATATGAAAACTGCTGACAATATAAATGTATAATATCACAATATCACAAATGTATATATCACTTCAAAATGGAACTCATTACTCTTGTGAATTTACTTCAGTTTTATTTATGTAGCTCGAGTTCACAACAACACAACAAATGTGTTTTATATTGTACAATATGACAGAGAGAACCTCAATAATCAGACATCAGCTAGAGCAGCACTTGGCAACAGTGGGGAGGAAGGAACTCCCTTTTAACAGGAAAAGACCTCCAGCTGAAGAAAGCTCAGGGAGGGATTGCCATCTGCCTTGACTAGTTAGGGGGGTGAGGGGAAAGATGAGTGAAAACAGGAGCACGAACAACAAAGAGGACAAAACACAAATTCTGTGTTCAACCTCAACCATCCCTCAGCTTCAGTGCCACATGTGATGTCACTTAGTATCAAATATACTACATGTCAGATGAGAGTTTTAAACCAGGATACTATCTTTTCCAGGTCCAAATATAATCCAGCCAATAGGGTTCAGTTTACTCTTTTGGAGATAAAAGTGTGAATACATCTATGTATGAATAGATTTAATTCATTAAATTTAATTCATTTGTTTATTTAATTCATAAATGTTTCCATTCTGCAACTACTCAGAGGAGTTTCAAAAGCATTTTAAGATATGCATTTACATTAAAAATACCAGTTAGTTGCACAAATATGTGTTTTTCTGTTAGCAGCAGATTGTTACAGCCCAGTAGCTCACCTCTCCTACAGATGACATTTACTATACTCCTTGTGCATTTATATCTATCCCTCAGAGAAACCAATCATACTTGTGTGAACTGTAATGCAGATTTCACTAGTAATATATGTGTATGTGACAGCCAACTCTTTCTCTGTCTGATCCTCCCACCACTTCCACCCAACCCCGTGCCATTCTCTTACTCCAGAGGGGAGTCGTGCTGATGACATTGCCCAGGCAGCGGAACAGCTTAACCAGCGCTGGGCAGGATTCTGCACCCTGTTGGCAGACAGGCTGGCATGGCTGTCCTATCAGACAAAGGTACACACATCTGCATGCACATCCACCTGAGTTCAGTGTAAAATATGAAATAAGAACGTCATCCAGATATGTACCATTCCAAAAAGATTATACCTAAGCCTTCACTGTTTGGGAAAAAATTGAAAATTTAACTTGGTATACAAACATTTGTTACATGTTAGAAAGTATAATTTCTTCATGAATGTATTAAAAAAAAGCGAAGATCTGTTTCGGTACAGTTACAGGGTGACAGTAAGTGTGACTCAGTCTGGTCATTCTGACTTGTCATGCCACTCTCTACAAAAGACTAGAAAACAGTTTGTGAAACAAGACGGATAATGTGTGGGTGTTTGGTTCTCTCTTAGTGGGAAGTGAATTTTGTTCTCTGTGTGTTGTGCAGGTACTGGCCTTCTACAGCTTGTATGAGCAGTGTGAGCAAGCAGTGGACAGCAGTGAGAACTGGCTCAAAGTTCAGCCCCCACTGGCATCTGAACCAGAACCACTCAAAGTGCAACTGGACCGATGTCGGGTCAGTGAGTCCTAACTTTGTCCATGACAATCTATATGACACTGCTCAAACCCACATTGGTAAACATCATATATGGTTACTTTACCACAGTATGTCATCTTAGTGCAGTGTTTAATGTCTTTCTGCTCTTGTTCTTAATTTTTTTTTTTTTATATATATATATGTCTGCTTTTGTTTTATGTTGTAAATTTCATACATTCCTACTTTTTTCCATTTCGGCTTCATAAAGCATCTTCATTTACTTGGCTTTGTTTGAATTTCTGTATTTCATGCACCTGTTTGGCACAGCACTTTGCTGTAAGTACTTTTCTGTTATTGACTCATTCCAACCTCTACTGAATGTTATTTTAAAAAATGGTTAAGATATTTGCTCTTATGACAGCACAAACAAGGTATTTTGCTTAAGAAAAGTCACAAAAGTTTAACAACGCCAAATTCAAATGTACATCTCTAAGTCTGTTGTCACTGAAATTACTGAAGTAAAACACTTGAATTATGATTACTGTTGCAATGATGTTACTATGTTTTTAATGTTTTAGCTTTTAAATATGGAGCTAAAGTAACGACAATATTAAGTTGCTATTGACAGTATTAAGTACAACCCGAATTCCGGAAAAGTTGGGACATCCTTTAAATTTGAACAAAATGAAAACCAAAGGACTTCCAAATCACATGAGCCAATATTTTATTCACAACAGAACATAGATAACGTGACAAATGTTTAAACTGAGAAATTTTACAATTTTATGCACAAAATGAGCTCATTTCAAATGTGATGCTTACTAAAGGTCTCAAAATAGTTGGATCAGGAGCATGTTTACCATGGTGTAGCATCTCCTCTTCTTTTCAAAACAGTCTGAAGACGTCTGGGCATCGAGGTTATGAGTTTCTGGAGTTTTGGTGTTGGAATTTGGTCCCATTCTTGCCTGATATAGGTTTCCAGCTGCTGAAGAGCTCATGGTCGTCTTTGATGTATTTTCCGTTTAATGATGCGCCAAATGTTCTCTATAGGTGAAAGATCTGGACTGCAGGCAGGCCAATTCAGCACCTGGACTCTTCTCTGACGAAGCCATGCTGTTGTAATAGCTGCAGTATGTGGTTTTGCATTGTCCTGCTGAAATACACAAGGCCTTCCCTGAAATAGACGTCATCTGGAGGGGAGCATATGTTGCTCTAAAACCTTTATATACCTTTCAGCATTCATAGTTCCTTCCAAAACATGCAAGCTGCCCATACCGTATGCACTTATGCACCCCCATACCATCAGAGATGCTGGCTTTTGAACTGACCGCTGATAACACGCTGGAAGGTCACCCTCCTCTTTAGCCTGGAGGACGCAGCGTCCGTGAATACCAACAAGAATGTCAAATTT
>VUQS01069737.1:0-33022 GCA_015108495.1 Heterochromis multidens
TAAGAAATAAAAATATAACACGTACATGTCATTATGGGCTCCCAATCTGATTTAACTGACACATGAAGCTTACAGTTCAAGTCTTAGAAGTCTTAGGTACTAAGTGTTTATATAGATTTGATGGAAAATTCTTATAAATGTCCAAGAAACTAACCTTGATGTGTGTGTGTGTGTGTGTATATTCACCGATCAGGCATAACATGACCACCTGCCTAATATTTCTTTGGTCCTCCTTTTGCTGCCAAAACAGCCCTGATCCATCAAGGCATGGACTCCACTAGACCCCTGAAGGTGTGCTGTGGCATGTGGCACCACGATGTTAGCAACAGATCCTTTAAGTCCTGTAAGTTGTGAGGTGGGGCCTCCATGGATCGACTTGTTTGTCCAGCACATCCCACAGATGCTCGATTGGATTGAGATCTGGGGGAATTTGGAGGCCAAGTCAAGTCACTCGTTGTTCCATCCACGCCATCGATATGATGTAAAAGATAACATGATTCATCAGACCAGGCCACCTTCTTCCATTGCTTTGTGGTCCAGTTCTGATGCTCACGTGCCCATTGTTGGTGCTTTCAACACTGGACAGGGGTCAGCATGGGCACCCTGACTGGTCTGCAGCTATGCAGCCCCATATCCCAACAAACTGGGATGCCCTGTGTATTCCGACACCTTTCTATCATAACCAGCATGAACTTTTCCGGCAATTTGAGCTACAGTAGCTCGTCTGTTGGATTGGACCACATGGACCAGCCATTGCTCCCCACATACATGAGTGAGCCTTGGCCGCCCATGAACCTGTTGCTGGTTCACCACTGTTTCTTCCGTGGAACACTTTTGATAAATACTGATCACTGCAGACCCGGGACATCCCACAAAAGCTGCAGTTTTGGAGATGCTCTGACCCAGTCGTATAGCCATCACAGTTTGGCGCCTTGTCAAACTCGCTCAAATCCTTACGCTTGCCCATTTTTCCTGCTTCTAACATCAACTTTGAGGACAAAATGTTCACTTGCTCCCTAATATATCTCACCTACTAACAGGTGCCATGATGAAGAGATAATCAGTGTTATTCACTGCACCTGTCAGGTGGTCAGATTGTTGTGCCTGATTGTTGTAAGTCCTTAAAGTAGTCTTTAGACGTTTGCTTGGCTGTACAGACCAAAAGGTTCTGGTGAACTTGCTGTACCATTCATGTCATCTGTGGTTGGCATACTCTCTTATGATTTGCGGTAGTGTTTTCTTTGTTCTTCAAGTTCAGCCCTAATTTTAATTGTCTCTAAATGTATGAAATTCATTCTGAGTTAATGCAGGAGTTTCCAGTAGAAATGGCTTTGTGGTCACTGCACATATTCTTTTGAAGACATCTTTAAAGTCCAGATAAGAGTGCTGCTGAATTCTGAACCTCAAAGAATGAGGTGTGAGAGACTTCTGCCTCTGCTTTGTTGTTTGTTTGCTTCTCATTGGTGTTTTCCTCAGGTTGGAATTAAGGCTGCAACGATTCATCAAGTAACTCGATTATCAAAAATCATAGCAAATTTCTTGCTTTGATACTTCATTTAAGCCACATGACCACGTACTGCTCAGTGGTCACCATGTTTCACACGGAGGATTAGTATGGACGCACAGTGTGATGTCGGGTGAACAGGGGATTTCGTGCTTTGTATTAACATCTTTTTGAGGAATCTGTTTACCTGCTCTTTTAATTGCTTGTTGTTTTAGCTGTGTTTGGTGGTCATAGTAATATTTTTTGTGAGCTTTTAGCTGAGATTCTGATGTTTCTGTGGATACCACATGTCTATATTTACATAACAGACCTGGCGTCACGTCCGGTGAAACCGGATGTTCCCCCTCCTGCCCCCGGTACCGGGGGTGTTGGGGTTTAACAGGTTAAGACAAAAGAATTTCTTATCCGATTACTCAGTTAATTGATGGAATAATCAATGGAATACTTGATTACTAAAATAATCGATAACTGCAGCTCTAGTTGGAATTGTCCAGCATTGTGTCCACCTATTAGTGTCCAACACTGACCAGCTCAGAAAGATAAAGCCAGGAGATGGCTCTTTGTCTCCCTGTCTTTTTAAGCCAAAATCATGACTTTCCCACAAACTCTTCTAGTACTATCTCCAGTCAGAAGTTTTCATCAATATCAGTTGACACAGAGGTAATAATATATGCACTTATATATGTGCATATATGCACTATCACTTGTTACTGCCCTTAACTTTCTCAGCAGTCCTCCTTTAATTTACTGATGAGGCACAGAAGCAGTTTGACTGTGCCAACACTGACCTCCCTGGTCAGGCCTGACCCTCATGTCAGACTTGCATTTCCTGGATCCCTTTTTCCTGCCATGAGTGCTCAGGGGTTATCTCAGGGTTATCATGGATACTGATATAATGTAGATCTTCTTTGCTGTCTGCATCGCAAATAATATTTCCTTCACTGGATGTGATTAGTCTGGTTTCATGTACATCCATGGAAGAAATGTTTAATAAGGGATGATTCAAAAATCTGTGGTTGTGTCCCACGATGTGAATGTCAAAGAAGCAAACAATCTGGTAACAAGACAAAGCTTCTCACTTCATTTGGTAAGGGAGAACATCTGTTATTATTCTGTTTTTCTTTTCTGAAGTCAACATTAATCTCCATTGAGGCTGAGGTTTTGTGTGGATGCCACACCTGCTGTAATCTATCTGCACCACCAGTCACCAACTTCTCAGATGATGAGGAGTATTCAAAACATGAAAAGATCTTGACAAAGTTTGCTCTTGAAAACAGTTTTAGAGACTTGGGGTCACAGGTGAGAGCAGAAAGGACCAAGTTCTTGGATGACCAAGCACAGAAGCAAACAATTTAACTCTGCAATTTAAGTACTAAATCTGACTGCACTACACTCACTGAAAATGGGAATCCTGATGCCGAGAAAGTCTTTAGAGAGATTCTTTAACAAGGACAAAAACAGTAGGATAGTGCCTCAGAGAGATTTTCTCAATTTTTCAATTTCAGTTTATTTCCATTCAGTTTCATTTATATAGCTCCAAATCACAACAACAGAGATGTCAAGGTGCTTTTTTGTTTTTTTAAGTAAAGACTGTACAAAATTAGAGAGAAAACGCCAACAAACAGATGATCCTCAATGAGCAAGCACTTGGCAACAGTGGGAAGGAAAAACTCCCTTTTAATGGGAAGAAACCTCCAGCAGAGCCAGGCTCAGGGAGGGGCAGCCATCTGCTGCGACTGGTTGGGGGGTGAGCGGAAAGAGAAAAGAAAAAAGGAGAGCATAGAGAGACAGGGCCTGAGGCATCTGTGCACAAGCAGCCGTTAGCCTCTATATTGTTGGTGATGACCACACACAAAAATCCTTTAGAATCACTAAAGGAAAACATACCTTTAAGGCCTATGGACCAGTGGTTCATGGGATTCACTAGATCATCCTCTTTGATTATGCAGTACATGATTGCAAGCAGTTGAGTAAAACTTGTTGCACATGTAGAATAATGGCTCTCTGTCAAAAGTAAAGACAGGCAACTGTTCGAGTTCTTTGATGTAGCCCGTGTCAGTAAGAAGCATTTTTTTTATGTGTAAAACAGGAAGTATCTCTTCTGTTCTCTCATACAGGGGAAAGGTGCATGAATTTTTAAAGCGATTGTTCTATAACAGTACACTATCTAAGCAGATCAAGAGATACTGACATCTCTCATAATGTCTGGGATGTTTAAGATTTTTGGAGTTGCTATTTGGACTAATACCATCCTCAGAGGGGTGGAGTATGAGTCTGAGAATTGTTTTATGAGTTGCCAGTATGACTTTAAACTTTTTTTGGGGGGGGGAGCTTGTTCTTATGATTAAGTTTTTCTGCTCTGTCATTTTTGGACACTGTTAAGTCTAACAGCTCATCAAGGCTCACAGTTTATGGCTATCTTAATGTGAATGGCAGTCAGCTCTTCAGTGATCTGTAACAAAGACTGAGGGAAAGGCAGGACTATTTATACACAACAGGGTAATCAGAGAAGTGGAAACAGCTGAGAAATGAGACACAAGTGCAGATAATTAAGACAATCGCAGGGGGAAAAGTGAAACTCAAAGAAGGGCACAAGAAGCAAATATCAAAGTAGAACAGGAAATAATCCAAAAGATAACTAGTAAACACAGAGACATGAATTCACACAGAAACAGGGTACTAAAGGAATATGGCTGGGGGCTAAACTAACAAAGTCAAGACAGAAACTCATGAGCAACAGTGCTACAAAACTGAAAACTAATCACCAGAGTATCCATAACTTAAAACTCAGTATTACCAGAACCAAGATTCACAATACTAGAATAATAAAAGGAACAAACAGGACTCTGAAAATATAGTCATACACAGGAATAACAAGAGGACCAAAACAGAAAATCAAACTCATCAAAGACAGAAAACAAGGCTAAAAACATGACAAAACTACAGCAGGTGGAAGCTTCAAATGAATGTATGAGAGTTTCAGTGGGGGTATGACCCACAATTAGAGGGTGTAAAATTTCTAGTTAGTAAGTTTATTTACATAGCACCTTTCAAGATAAAATCACAAGGTTCTTCACATCAAATAAAAACAACAAAAAAGGAAATAAACAATAAGACAAAATGAAATGCTCACCAGATCCCAGTTTTAAAAAATGAGCTTACAGATCGTAGGCTGGGGGTCAGAGAGTTCCAAAGAGATGGGGCCATAAGTACAATTAACTCAAAAACAGTGCTGATTTTCACAAGAGTTGTCGGACCTTTGACAAGAGGAGGTCTGAAAAATCAGCTTCAAATTCAGTGGCTTCTAAACATGCACCAATCAGCCAAAATATTAAAACCAACTGCCTGATATTGTGTGAGTCTGACCCTTTGGGGCGTAGACATCCGCGAGCATCCTGTTGTGACTAGCACTGGGGTGGTTTCAAGGCTGGGTCAGCACATCTGGGCTCTTTGTCATGTACCTTGAGCAGGTCTGGAGGAAGCAGCTGCCATCAAGGAATCTGCTGCCATGGGTTAGGAGGGGTGCTTTGTGTGCAGCAATGTTCATGTGGGTGGTACATGGCTAAATAGCATCCACATGAGTGACAGGACCCAAGGTTTCACTGACAGTCCATTGCAACGAGGTGATCAGTGTTATTTACTGCACCTGTCAGTGGTTTTAGCCTTATGACTGGTTGGTGCCTGGTTCACAGTTTTACCAAAACACAATGAATGCATGGTGTAGCTTGTTATACTTTAACACAATGCAACTAAAAAACTGCTACTCTGCTTCTAGCTTGCATTACACTGAACTGATAGGGTGTGTTTGAACATCACACAGTGTTAATCCAAATATTTTTTGTCTCATTCACTCATCCTGTTTGCCTGAGAGAAAAAAACAATATGAACAGAAGACAAAAGATCCAAATACATGTTGGTTTGTTTTTCTGCTTGAGGAGACTGGATCTTAGTAGCACGGGTTTCTAGAGTTTTAGGCCAACTCTAATTGAATTCTGACTCACGACTGCAGAAATGAACACTCTTGCCATGGTAACAAGGATTATTTGAAGCCATCTTCCAAGGCTTCTAGTTCTTTTAAAGCAGTATCCCACAGAGGCAAAGATACGTGTGGCTTGCTGACTGAATTTAGAGAACAGTTACAAGAATAAATCTGTGAGCACCCTATCACTCCTTTGTAATATGTTACATCATGCTAGACAACATATTAGGTATACCTGAAATTTAGATGAAACTTTAATCACATAAGATGCTACTGCTTGCAGCAATAAAGCACCTCTTGTAAGTCTTTCCCTGTATGTTTGTCCTGGAGATGAATCCTTACTGTTCTCTCATGTGTGGGCAGGTTATGAAAGTCTGGAGGACAACTACGTTCAAGACAGCAAGATGGGCTTCGTCATTAATGCCATCTATGCTATGGCCCACGGGCTGCATGATATGCACTCTCACCTTTGCCCTGGCTATTTGGGACTCTGTGATGCCATGAAACCTGTTGATGGAAGCCACTTACTGGAATTCCTTCTGAAGACATCCTTCACAGGTGTGTCTGGGGAGGACATATGGTTCGACGAGAATGGTGATTCACCTGGAAGGTAAACCCACCTTGACCTTAACTTTTATCTGAACTTAAATCACCTTTAGTCCATATTCAAATGCTTGGTTTAAACTTCAGCAGGTTGTCTACATGCCTAAATGCATTGAGTTGCTGCCATGTGATTGGCTGATTAGATATTTGTGCTCATGAGCAGTTGAATAGGTGTACCTAACAAAGTGGCCGGTGAGTGTATGTTGGGGTATTTTGTTAATTATTTGGCTGGTCTAAAGCATAATCAGGATCATAATATTTTTAGTAAATGCTAGTGTCCAAAATAACTTCCAATAAGTAAGCCACAGTGTCCTCCTCTCTGTCCATATTTGATGTGTAGGATTTTATATAAATCATTTAGGGTTTCATATAAAGTTATTACTGTCTCTCCACTTTTTAAATTTGTGTATTTACAGAATTACACTGGTTTATATTAAGTCAGACTATTTTTATGTCTGCAAAATATAATGTACAGAGTTAGATTTGATGGTCAGGCATATAAGGTTGAGTTAAATATTCTCCAAATTATATGTAGCAATAGTGACCTCTTTAATGCTGATTGAGTACGATGCAGCCAAGAATTATCAGCATCTGAAAACATAATTCCTGAGCAGAGGGAGTATTCTTTTTATTTGTTCTTAGTTGCGGTAAAACTCTTTCAGCAATGGTGAAAGATCTTCCTCTAAGTCAAATCTTTCTCTCTACAATCAGGTATGAGATTATGAACTTCCAGCGTGTGGAGAACAGTGTTTACGATTACATCAACATTGGCTCCTGGCATGAGGGCATACTCAGTATCGATGATGACATGATCCAGATGAACCGCAGTGAGATGGTCCGCTCTGTCTGCAGTGAGCCCTGCTCCAAAGGAGAAATCAAGGTTAAGCGCGGATCTTGGACATCTCTGCTACATCTCTATTTTTCAGTCTCTGCGTTGCACTTGTACAAAGGATTTAGTGTATATGTGTAAAGTTCTTACAAAATACAGTAGGTCTACAGTTGCCACATTGTTTGTCTCACACAAAAATAGGTAGCTTGGCAGCATTTTACCAAATGTTGATCGATTATGTCTGTAATAGTTTTGTCATTAATTGTAAGCTATGACTAATGTTTTCTAGATAACAGTTGTGAAAGAATATTGGGTTGCCATGTTGTGAAAGAGCACATTTATATAGCAAATATTACTTACAGTTATGGTAAAAAGAAAGTATACCCTCTGTCAGTTCTAAGGTTTTATGTATCAGGACATAATGAAAATATTCAGGTCTCTAGCAGGTCTTAAAATTAGATTATGTCTTAAAATGTTTGAATGAAACCAAACACAGCATATCAGCACAAACACCTCATACTAACTGTCAGCACGGTGGTGGAGGTGTGATGATTTGGGCACCTTGTAGTCACTTAGTGGACCATGTACTCCTCTGTATACCAAAGTATTCTAGGGTCAGATGTGAAGCCATCTGTCCCACAGCTAAAGCTTGGCCAAAATTATGTAATGAAACAGGACAATGATCCCAAGCACAGCAGCAAATCTACAACAGGATGGCTGAAAAATAAAAGAATCAAGGTGCTGCAATGGTCCAGTCAAAATCCAGACCTCAACCCACAGGTGTAACAACACTGTGACAGGCCCCGGGGCAGATATTTTTTGGGGGTCCTTTGCCCCATGTTGTACCGGAGCAAACACAGCATCTCACATTCTTTTTCTCCCTCTCTTTTCTTTCCTTCCTGTTTTGAGCACTGCTTTTTTTGCTTTGTTTGCTAAACAGAATTTAAAATGTCACTGTACAACATCTTCTCTAAAAGACACTCGCCGAAAAACAAATTGTTTCATAGTTGATGTCAACAGGTTCACAAGCATTTTGCACAAGCAACAGGGAGCAAGATCAGGATGTACAAGTAATACATTTCCCAGCATGCCTCTCTGCCATCAAAACTTTTCAGAAAAGGTGCCTATTTTTAGTCACTGGAGTACAAAATGACTGATGAAATATTTGCAGAGCTAATTCAATTTATAAGGAAATTTTGTGTACTGCCAAAAAAAGTTAGGCTTTGGTTCACAAGATAGAACCATGACTTAAATATATAGTTGAACTCTTATCATGAGTCCACCTTAGTGTAACTGTGGGAATATAAGGATTTAGTGTGATGGTAGAGGAGGGGCTCCTTTGATAGAAATTTTGACTGGGCCTCTCCTGCCTTCTGGGTCCTGTTGGATGTTACACTTTTGCTTCAACCCAATTGAAATGCTGTAGCAGGACCTTAAGAGAGCTGTGCATAAATGAGTGCTCACAAGCCTCAATGAACAGAAGGGACATTGTAGAAAAGAGTGGGACAAAATTCATCCACGATGATGTGAGAGACTGAAAAAGTCAAACAGAAAATGACACTTTCTACAAGCTGTTGAATCATGGGGTGCACTTAGTTTTTCACACACTTCTTTTGCATTTTGGCTTTGTTTTCATTAAATAAACAATGACATAGTGTGATATGTCATGTGTTGTTGTTCATCTGAGATTGTATTTATGTAATTTTAAGACCTGCTAAGGACCAGATATTTTTTATATGTCTTATAGATATTCATTATGTTCTGATATGTAAAGCCTCAGAATTGAAAGATAGTCTACTTTTTTTATGGCTGAATTCAACCCTTTCTCCTTGTTTAATTAAATTAAATTACCAAAGTAAAAAGGGCACATGTTCAAAGAAATTTCTGTTAACGCTTTTTAAAAATGTTATTTAGTGAGATGAATGGATGGGTTTCATGTCTTTCTTCATATGCTGAACCTTTCTATCTTCAGTTTTACTGTATTTAAAAAAAATATTTAAACATTTATACAGAGCTGGCCTCCCTTGGACATTAAAATACATTTGTGGTAATTATAGTCACTTTTAGAGGAGTATTTTTACATTTTTTTTTCCTTACATGTTTTATGAACCAGGTAATAAGGAAGGGAGAGGTGAGCTGCTGCTGGATCTGCACTGCCTGCAAAGACAATGAATACGTCCAGGATGAGTTCACATGCAAGGCCTGTGAGCTGGGCTGGTGGCCTGACAAAGAATTGGAAGGTGTGCTTGTACTCTTCACTTACCTGCTTATGTAAACCTTTAGCTGCTTTAAATGCTGTACAGGGTCTGGCAGAGGACCCCACTGCATTTCCTTTAGAAAATAGTTGAATATTCTGCGAAATACGCTGTCCTTCTTTCAAGAATGGGAAACGCCTTATCTGCCCCTGGCCAAAGGAAATTTAATCTACCATCACCTCTAAAGCTTAGTTTTAACATGTTACACTTGGATGTTTGATCTGCACACAAACTGAAATGTTTGCTGTCTTCAAAGGGTCCCAGTATATTATGAAGTGTGTAAATTGATCCACTATAGTTCCTCTCACAAAATGCCTCATCTGATTAGCACAGCAGATTTTGCAGTTTTGTCATTTAAATTTAGATGAATTTGGGTTGCTTCAGTGGCCACAGGGTGTGTTCCTGTTCATGGCTGATGCTTCCAGAGATAAGAGGAGTTTCTTCTGGCTTATCTGAGGTGGTTTAAAAACAAAAAAAAGTTAAGTTCCTCCAAGCTTTTACTTCTCCTCCTCCTACCTGCACCCTGTACAGCTTGTCCTGCTAAGATTTTTGCAGCACTATTTCATAAACCTGTTCTGTCCTATTTTCATTGCTTTCCCATGACACCTGAGAGCCATTCATCATCTTCACCATTTTATCCGACAGCAGCCCTAGTTCACTTACCACTCTTCTGGCCCACTTTCAAAGGTCTTCTGTGGTGTTCAAAGACACTTCCTTAATAGGATCATCCTAGCCGCATGCTTTCATTTTTTATTTTTATAGCCATGGATGTTTGGATACACATAAAAACAGCATAATGTGGAGCACAAACAAGGGTCTAAACAGATTCTTGTGCACTTTTCTAACCCTAACTCTCTTGGCATTATACAATAAATAAATAACACAACATGAATTAGAAATTCAGTGTGTTCTCAACATGAGGCAGGAAGGCGAGCTTATTTGGATCCATGAAAAAGCAGTTATTATTTTGTCCTGCTGCACCGGCACCCCTCCTCTGCTGGCTGCAGCCCAGCCTGGCCGTGGCTGAGTAGAAAGGGGCTTATTTATAGTTGAACTAAAAACCTACTTTGAGACTTACTGTATTTTCTCAGGCAAAGATGTATTTGATTAATTTTTCATGTGTCCATACAGTACAACCTTAATACATTACACTTTTTCATTGAAAACTACCTTTTATTTAATTGCTTTTCTCTAGATAATCATGAACATATCCCCAGAGCTGGTGCTAAAATGATAAAAAAATGTATGACCAGCTTTCAGGATACTGTGGCTGTGTTTTTATTCCTGTGTTTTTCCTCTTTACAGGCTGTGAGCCGATCCCTCTGCGCTATCTGGAGTGGAGCAATCCAGAGTCCATTATCCAGGTGGTCTTCTCCTGCCTGGGCATCCTGGTAACGTCATTTGTTACCTTCATCTTTGTCTTGTACCGTGACACACCAGTGGTCAAATCCTCCAGCCGGGAGCTCTGTTACATCATCCTTGCAGGGATCTTCCTGGGCTATCTGTGCCCTTTCACTCTCATTGCCCGACCCACCGTGGCCTCTTGTTACCTCCAGAGACTTCTTGTTGGACTCTCAGCTGCCATGTGCTACTCAGCCCTGGTAACCAAAACCAATCGCATCGCCCGCATCCTAGCAGGCAGCAAGAAGAAGATTTGCACGAGGAAGCCGAGGTTCATGAGCGCTTGGGCTCAGGTGGTTATCGCTTTCATCCTGATAAGTGTCCAGCTCACACTGGAAATTACCCTCATCATCATGGAGCCTCCTGAACCCATCAAATCTTACCCCAGCATCAGAGAAGTCTTCCTGATCTGCAACACCAGTAACGTTGGTGTTGTAGCTCCACTGGGCTACAATGGTTTGCTGATCATGAGCTGTACCTATTACGCCTTTAAGACCCGCAATGTCCCTGCAAATTTCAACGAAGCCAAATATATCGCCTTCACCATGTACACCACGTGTATAATCTGGCTGGCGTTTGTGCCAATCTACTTTGGCAGCAACTACAAGATCATCACCACGTCCTTCTCTGTGAGCCTCAGCGTGACTGTAGCTTTGGGGTGCATGTTCACGCCAAAGATGTACATCATTATTGCCAAACCTGAGCGGAATGTGCGCAGCGCGTTCACCACCTCTGATGCGGTGCGTATGCATGTCGGCGATGGCAAAATTGCTTGCCGAAGCAACAGCCTGTTGAACATGTTCAAGAGGAAAAAGAACGCTGGAAACGGCAGGTAGGTTCATTAATTGAGTCTGTGAGTCCTGCTCCTGAGGCACCTCAGGGATGCTGGTTTTACTGTAATTCCCTCTCAAAGGGAACATGATGTCTTACTGTATTCACTTTCCTAGGGACACCTGTTGTAGAGTGTGACGGATATAGGTCAGTACTCAATTCACACAGCCATTTTAACCTTTGATCTGTTATTAAAATTAAAACAAGCATCTCTGTGTGCTAAGGGATGCCAAATTAGATCCCTAATACAGAACACAGGGTTTCTCCAGGGCTCATGAGAAATAGCTTTAAGGTGGGTTTTTTTTTGAGAAGTTAAATTTAGTGTGTTCCTGTAGATACCCTGTAATTAAAAAAATAAAACTAGTGATATTATTTTTTTTATATGAACCAGAAATGTTGTTTTTGTCTCCACTTTTCTGGGTTCCTATGAAGTAACAGCCATCTTTATTTTGTTCATAGTTCTAATGGAAAGTCTGTGTCATGGTCTGAACCAGGTGCAAGACATCCTCCAAAAGGGGATCACATGTGGCACAGACTGTCAGTGCATGTGAAGAGACAGGAAGCAGGTTCCAATCAGATGGCTGTCATCAAACCCTTAACTAATACCTACCATAACACAGCCCTGGAATTCTCAGACCTCAGCACTAAGACTCTGTACAATGTGGCTGAGGAGGACGAGAGTGACCCTGTCCATTATAACTCCCCTGACACTCCCCCTATGGTGGCCCATGGGCAAATGCCTGCCAGTGGGCTGATAAAAGATGCGGGTGAGGAGGTGGAGCTCTATTCCCCTGAGCCTCTGCAGCAAAATAGCATTATCCCCCCCAAACATGTCATGATGGACCACCTGCAAGAGGAGGGGGTAGTGAGGAAGTTCAGCAGTGACATGCCTGAGATCAGTCATATGATAAGCATGCCTGAGGCTGTCAGTGGTGGCATGCCAATGTACCATCAGGCTCACCTCATCCAGCAGGACCCTGTCCTGCCTGTGCAGCTTGACCCATTTGATGAGGAACCTGTCTTCCCTTTAGAGGAGGAGGAAGAGGAGGAAATGGAGAATGAGCAGTTTGGCCTTCTCCATGGCTACATGTACAACAACGCCCAGATTCATGACGAGGAGGACTTTGTTGAGGTTAAATTAGCAACCGAGGACTCTCTGGCTCTGATGCCTCCCTCCCCTTTCCGTGATTGCACTGGTCCTCCAGTGAGCCCCTTTCCCAACTCGCCAGTGTCTGAGTCGATTCTGTGCACAGCTCCAAATGTGACATATGCGTCCGTCATCCTCAGAGACTATAAGCAAAGCTCCTCAACTCTGTGAGGGCACACCCTAAGTGTTACCAGTGTACTATATTTTCAAGTTTATATGTGTTGTATATGATGATACATAAGGAAAAAGTGATCCTGTGGTCTGTCGAGTCATTTTTCACTCCTAATAGCTTTTACATGATAAGGGTGAGACATTTTAAAATGAGTGCCACATTTTAAACTTATTTTAGATGTTGTATGAAAAACATACTGAATATTTCTAATATAAGCTTTTAGAGACAAAAATAACTGACTGATGTATATACATTTATGAATTATTGTCATGAATAGATTTGTTTGATAAATATAGCCGAGGTAACAATTTGATTAGTTTGTTGACTTTAAACAAGGTAACTTAATGGGCATAGTTTCTATAAAAATATTCACTTTGATAATAAGAAAATATGTTTTGTGTTACATGTTGAGTGCCGTGTCCTTTGTCAGGCAAAAGTAGAGGTTTAAAGCAAGAGTTATTTTTTTAACACCCTTATTCACTTTCTTGAAGAGAACTAGAAAAGTAGATCAGTGTCACTCTCATATATGTTTCTAGCTGCAGACAGTAGCTTCATATCTAGCATACAGACATAAAAATCATCCATCTTCACATCTAAGAAGAGTAATACCCCCAAACTATAAAACTATTTATTTAAGTTTGAAGTGCAGGGTAAAATGTTGTGAAATGCCAATTTTATGGTGAAGAAAAATCATATAATCTGTGAATCTTTGATTGATGCAGTACTGCCAAACAACTGCGCTGTATCTTGAATGTAGCAGAGGACAAATTCAAGTGCCATTTTTTTTTCTTTTGTACATTTATCTTATTTCTATTGTCCTGAAAGGCAAGTTAAACTAGTTTTAAACTTGTGTGTTTTATAAATAGACATCTGCTTTCATAATTGTATAGATTATTGTATTGTGAATGTATGAATTGTGTATCATATTTTGGTATTCTATATGCATTGTTGCTATTAGAGAAGACAGTAGCTGTATATGCTTATTTTGTGTGTGATTGGTTGTGTACACCAATCCATCTCCTAAATACTGAGACTTTAACTTCCTATCAAAATTGTATAGTGTAATAAAGTGCTACTATTAGCATTAGTAATACATGGATAAGTTATTTGCAGCCTGATATATGGAGTTCAGTGTAAATTAAATCTACAGTTTTAAACAGTAGTTGCTGTAGATTTTGAAGGACACTTGTTTGATTTGAGTAAATTAAATATTTTTTATGCTTTTGTCTGCTGTTTTTCATGGTGAAACATTAGGTGGCTCTGTGCTCTTGGTTTCCTGCTCCAACAGTGGTTTTAAATCAAAGGTCAAAGTTTTATTGCTCTGGTTTAAAGGAAGAAATTAAAAACAGGAACACTAGTGACACGGACTAGCGCTGAGTGTTGAGACACTTATTTCAACACGCTGTTATTCGTTTTTTGACTTTAAACTCTGTTTAAATGTGACCTAGTTTTACACAATTATTAGGAAAAGAATATTTTATTTGCCTCCATTCCTGTCAGCTCGTGGACCGCAGCATGGGAAGGAGTTCAGTGACATTATCTACAGAGAAGCTGTTTAAAGTTTTAGTCATTGGGGATTTGGGGGTTGGGAAAAGCAGCATTGTCATGCGTTATGTTAATAAATGCTTTGATGAAAGATACAAGGCATCTATTGGAGTTGACTTTGCCCTAAAAACAATTGAATGGGATGCCAAGACAGTGGTGAGACTACAGCTTTGGGATATTGCAGGTGAGTTTCAAAATTATAAAACTGATTCCTCTACAAAACTTTGATTTTGACAGGCAAAATCTAATTTCATGGCATCTATTATAAACTTTAAATGTGCAAATTATGCAAATGTGAAATTTCTTTGAAAACACTATTTAAAAAGTGTATCTAATGCACAAATAGTTTCTCCAAAGCTTTAATATTTAAACATTTCAAATTTAATAAAGTGATATCTTGTTATATTTATTTATATATTATGTGTATAATAAAGTAATGCTAAACTCTCTTAACTCAAAATAATATTAGATATACACTCAACGGCCACTTCAGTAGGTATACACAATTTGTTGTTCAACACAATATCCCATCAGCCAATCACACGGCAGCAACTCAGTGCATTTAGGTATGTGGGTAGGTCAAGATGACCTGCTGAAATTGGAAGAAAGGAGATTTAAGTGATTTTGAATCTGGTATAGTTTTTGGTGCCGGGCAGGTTAGTCTGAGTGCTTTAGAAACTGCTGATCTACTGAGATTTTCCCAACAACCACCTCTAAGGTTTACAAAGAATGGTCTGAAAATAAGCAGCAGCTCTCTGGGAGAAAATGCCTTGTAGATGTCAGAGACAACAGCAACTCAAATAATCACTTATAACAACCAAGGTCTGCAGAAGAGCATCTCTACAAGCACAACACATCAAACCTTGAAACAGATGGGCTACAGCAGCAGAAGACCACAGTGGGATGCCACTCCTGTCAGCGAAGAACAGGAAACTAAGGCTACAGGTCACACAGGTTTACCAAAACTGGACAAATGCAGATTGGAAAAATGTTGACTGGTCTGATGAGTCTCAATTTCTGCTGCAACATTCAGATGGTAGAATTTGAATTTGGCATAAAAAGCACAAAAGCATGGATCCATCCTGCCCTGTATCAGCGGTTCAGGCTGCTGGTCATGTGGCACACTTTGGGCCCCTTAGAACCAACTGTGGTTTAAACCCCACAGCCTACCTGAGTATTGTTTCTGACCATGTCCATCCCATTATGACCACAGTGTACCCATCCGGCACACCAGCAGCATAACGAACCATGTCACAAATAATTTTAAACTGTTCTTTTGAACATTACTACATCCGTCATGGATGTGTAGCCAACAAATCTGCAGCAACTGTGTGATGCTGTCATGTCAGTATGGACCAGAATCTCTGAGGAATGTTTCCAGCACCTCGTTGAATCTGTGCCACAGAGAATTAAGGCAGCTCTGAGGGCAGAAGGGGATCCAACCCAGCATTAGCAAGGTGTACCTAATGAAGTGGCTGGTGAGTGTACATTTAAATAAACTGTGAATTAAAAATAATAGAAACAAAATTTATTTATTTATGGTTTTTTTTGTGTGTGTGTGTATTTGAAGTTATATTGCAGTTCATTTTTGGTGATACAACCATAAGAGTCTAAAAGATGATCCAATCTTCGATAGATAATGATCTTCAAACTCTAAAATCTGAATGTTTTAGTGCCTGGAAAGTGTAGCAAGTAAAACTGCAGCTTTTTTATCCATTGTTTTCTCAGATCTAATTTTAATCCTAGCCAGTGTCCATGGGAACATACGATTTTATTTCAGAAAAGTAGAGTCTCACTTCTTACATAACATTTAGGCTACAGTCTGATTTGATATGATAATTCAAATCACAAACAAAAGACAGCTTTGCTTGCTGTGTGTTTGGACCAACTTTAAATTAAAATCTAAACTCTGTGAGTATCTTGCCAAATTAATAACTGCCTATCCATGAGAAAAATGATAATCCTACTTGCATCCATATTTTATTAAAAGCTGTGAAAAAGGATCAGTTACACACATTTATTATATCATCCCTCAAGGCCAGGAGAGGTTTAAGAAGCTGTCCAGAGTGTACTACAAAGGGGCGATGGGAGCAGTAGTGGTCTTTGACATTACAAACAGCCGCACCCTGGAGGCTGCCTCTGACTGGAAGCAGGACCTCGATAGCAAAGTCTGTCTCGACAATGGCTGTCCGATTCCTGCTGTCCTGCTGGCCAACAAATGCGACCTGACAGGGAGGGATGGAGACTTGGTGTCTCCTCTGGGCAGCTTTTGTAAAGACAACAGCTTCCTGGGCTGGTTTGAGACCTCTGCTAAGGTGTGTGTTAAACTATTATATTATATATCAGTGTTGGCTGTTTAGCAATAATTATATTATGATATTCAGCAGATCACTAACTGATTAACTTTCTAACTGGATTTTAAAATTTTTTTGACTAATTTGATAGATTTTGTATTTAAAAACATACATATTGCAATTCTCCATGCTGCATGAGGGCCACCAGTGGATTTTGCATTAGACTTGCATGAGGGTATGCTTTATTGCATGTGTGAACTTTAACACTACAGCTGCTGTATATAGCCTGTTCATAAAAATATGTTAAAATATTAACACGCAGGAATAATTCGCAGCCAAACACTTAACCCAGCGGATGCATACACAATGCTCTAAATCGTATTCTTCCTCGCCATTTATAGGACGATATAAATATTGAAGAGGCAGGTTCCTTCCTTGTCAAACAAATGATGCTGTGTGACACCGACCTGTCCACTGAAGAGCACCACTGGGATGGGATCCAAGTGAACCAGACTCCCGGGGAGAGGCAGAGCCTGTCATTGTGCTGCGGGAGATCACTGTTCTGAGACAAAGAGCCACACTAAAGCTGCTGCTGGTTAAACAGGTGAACCTGACCTGTTTGTGGCACTGGCACACGAATCCACAGCCACCTCAGTGAAGCTATGTCAGAAATCCAGCGAGCTTCTGTAACTTTATATTCATGTTTCTGCTTTGTCAGTTTTTCTCAATAATCTGTAGACTGTGTGGGCTGCCTCATAAACACCTCTGTGGAGACAATGAGCTCATTCCTCTGATAAAGCACTGATCCAGTCAGGATAATAAACAGATCAGCATGACACACATCCTGCTGGGAAAAGTCTGTGACACTCCATGCGCAACCAAGACGTGCTAGTGACTGACCTACTATAATGAGAGGCCACAAGCTATGTAACACTTATTCTCATGCACAAAAACAGCAAGGGAGAGCAAAAATGTATATTCCACCCTGTGAAATACTCCTCATTAAATGACACCCTATTTGACTCCAGCTTCCAGTGTTACTCGTCTGTCTGTTATGCAACCCATGCATATAATTATCTCTTAATCACTTTGCAGTAAGACCCATGTATAAGCAAGGCATCTCGGATTGATATGGCCAAAAGCAGAGAAAAGCTATCAGCATGACCTGATTTTAGTGGAGGAAAGAGATTTGTGAAAATGCCCAGAGAGGACAGAGTGCTATACTGGGAGCAGAGCATTTAGGCTGTATCTTGCAAATATCAAAAGACGTAATATTCTGGATCTTTTACTCTTCTAATCACAACATGACTGCACGTATGTGCAAATGAAGTGGAGGAAAAAAGTAAAATATTAGCCTCCAAATTGTGGTTGACATTTACATATTAAATAGAATCATTTGGAGATATTTAGGGAATTATAATCTCATCCATCCAGCCTACACCCTGGACAGGTCGCCAGTCTTATAAGTTCATTATTTAATACGTTTAGTTTACTTATTGCTACATTTCCTACTGGCCAAATGCATGTAGTGTTTTACCCTGAGGTTGTGGGCTCTTTTTAATGCACAGTTTGTTAATTTAAATCATGTCATCTTTGTAAACACTTTTAAGTTTTATGTTTTAATCAATTAGAATGTGTTTTTACTACATTTGAATGAAATTTCCTTTGTAAAAAACAATTTTTAAGGCAGTGGCTTGTTCTTAATGCTATTAAAGAAATTAAAGTGCCTTTAAAGTCTGGGATATAATCCAGCGCATTGTGTGACACCTTGTCCTGTTCACTGACATGTTTTGTGCTATGCAGGTTATTTTTGCACACCAATCTGTTCTTTACTGTCCTGTAGTTTTACTTTTCAGTGTCCTTGCAGTGCAGCAAGGGAACTGTTCTACATCCCGGGTACCTTTCCAGAGTAGCATTTATCCAAATTCAGGCACTCTCTTTAGATATGTCATGAAAAGGGATTTAACCTTGTAAAATCCTAGGAAAATCACATAATGTTTTCTTATATCAGCAATTGTTCATTTAGGATTATTTGCATTATCAGTAAATTTCCCCCCACAAAAAAAGTTAAAAATGGGCATCACAATTTCCCAAATTCATCAAAACCCCAATAAATTCATCTGATGTCTACATGCTAATCAAAGGAGTTGCAACATAAAAGCCAGCAAGGTAGTTTACCTCATGTGGCAATTGTGCCTGAGGGGAAGAGGTGGAAGAAGTAACACACAACTGCTAATTTTGGATGTATGTCCCAGTTACTGGAGACCTACATTCAGAAGTCAAACAGGGATGCTGACCCCAATATTTTTTTTTACATCGGACACAAAAGCCCCGCTCCTTAACTTGTTTATAAATATGACAGTTTGAATGGATGGGAGCCTCACTCTCTGCAACAGATCCCATCACTTGTGCATTATTGATATTGCCCTGTTTTATCTGCCCGCTGGCGTGCATTTTCTCTGGCAGTTTCGTTCATAAATTCATGATTGCATGACAATTTCAATTTAGTCAAACTTGTGAATAGGTTGATGAAGAGTAAAGCTGTGTGCATAGCCTTGCTGTGCCTCTCTCTCTCTGTCTCCTATTGTGCCTTGTGTGACCCATTTTATGATGGTCTGTGTAGAAAAACTATTCCCTGTCTTTGAATAGCAGACATCAGTACCAGACTGGTATTCTCCTGCACCTACATTATGTATGTTGATGTGCCTGAATCCATAAATGTGTGGAAAAAATGCTAGAATATGAATGAACCTAATAATACCTATGAATTGACCATCATGGGGCACCATGATGAGGGGCTGGGATCCATATGTTGCTGTCCATGGTTCTGAATTTTTGTCACAGGGAGAGTTCTCAAACACAGCAAAATACAGATTAGAGGTTAATAGTATGTTAGTAGATGACGCCATCTAGTGCACCAAATATACATGTGCAAAGACCCAAGAAATTTAAACATGTTCAGGAGTTGAAGGCTCAAGTTTGATTTTCTCCATAATTTAGTTTTAGTTTAGTTTTAGTTATCCTTTATTTATCCAAGTAAAAGTCTCATTGAGATTAAAATCTCTTTTCCAAGAGAGACCTGGCCAAGAGTGACTCCCCCATCATAACCATTTCTGACAAGTTCAGCTCCTTCTGTGAATTATTCCAGGAAACAGGAGCAGCATAATTAAAAGCCCTTTTTCCTAATTCCGTTCTGACTCTGGAGACAAACATTTGTATAATATTGTGAGAGTGTAGGCTATATTGGTTGTGGTTTTTACACATATAGACACACAGATAAGAAGGAACCAGCCCAAGCAGAGATTTATAGATAAAAGTCAACCAATGGGAAACTCTGCAGATATACAGAAATGGCCATTTAGCAGCAGCATACAGAAAACAGTGATGTACACGATTTCCACAGCCAGTAATAAAACGTAAAGCACAATGATAGACAGTATCCACCCTCTTAAGGTACTGGTCAGGTGCATTCATAAAAAGCAGATCACCGTAATCCAAAAAAGGTAAAAAAGTTGCAGAGATCAAGTGTTTCCTCACTTGGAGAGAGAAACAAGATTGATTTTTAAAAAAGAAACTTAGTTTAAGTTTCAGCTTGAACACAGGTCATTCAATGTGAGTTTTAAATGACAAATTCTCATCTATAATGATACCTACTGTAGATACTTATATATATATATATAGATAAGATGTGACCATTTCAATTTCAGCCCCTTGAATGGCTTTGATCTTAGGAAGCATAGACAACAACTCTTTGCCATTTGAGAATAACATGAACTTGGATTTGTCTGCATTTAAAACCAACTTAAGATGGGCTAAAGGGGATTGAACATCAACGGCATACTGCAGAAATTCGAGGGTTTGTACTACTGAAGGAGATGAACAATAGATAATTGTGTCATCTGCATAAAAATGGAATGCAGCATTTGATAAATTATCACAAAGGTTATTTATATAGAGAGAGAAGAGCAGTGGTCCTAATATGGAGCCTTAGGGAACTCCTTTGGATACTGGGAGAAAAGAGGAAGAAGACCCAGCAAAGTGGACACACTGTGTTCTAGCTGACAAGTAATTTGACAACCAACTTACAGCATTTACAGATAAACCAATATTGTTTAGTCTGTTTACGGATTTTTTGCAGTCTATTGCATCAATAATGTCGTTCACCACTTTAATAGCAGCAGCTATTGTGCTGTGTTGTTTTCTGAATCCTGACTGATTTTGGGAAAGAATTTAATTTTTGTCCAAAAATTCTTTTAGTTGTTCACTAATAAGCGTTTCTAGAACTTTTGCTAAAACACACAATTTAGATATGGGCCTGTAGTTATTAACATCTGAGGGATCACCTCCTTTCAACAAAGGGAGAACATAGGCAAATTTCCATATTACAGGGATCTCTTTGTTCAAAATTATTATTATTATTACTAGTAGTAGCAGTAGTATTAGAGTGAGCATAATCTAGAGTATTTCTAATTTGATCTAGTAGGTTCCTAATAAATAAAATACCATAGATATATGTATACACAAACAATAATAATAAACTGATAGCAGATGTTTCCATTGAAAGACAACTCTTTCTATATAGATATAGATACTCACAAAGAACTCAAATAGCAGGTTGCTGTCAGGATATTGGTACTCAAAGCTAACAGAGCCCTGTTTCTTCAGATGTACAGCATAGATGAGAGAGACAGTGCATTCATCCCTGTTGGACTCCAGATAGTTTCCCTGAGGAACCCAGGAAGAGCTGCAAGGAAAAAGAGATTCAACATAGTATTTTTTCACAACTCACAATTAGACTTTCACTTTTTTCTTACACTTTGTGTTACTCAATTACCTGTTGCAGGTGAGTCTGTTATCACCCTGTGGACTGTTCTCCAGAGAGGTTGCTAGGCTACTAAAACCAACAGGCATGGAATCCCATTGGTCGAAGCGGATACCGCTGCCGAGGGAGTAGCTTCCTGCTGCACACTGGGTACACTCCTGAGCTGACATCTCCAGGAACTCTCCGGCCTCACATGAGAAGGCTGGCAGACACAATGAAAGAGAAAGAGCAGGATGGAAAGAAGACACTTAAGTAATTTCCCAACCTTCTTCGCATTCTACTGAAAAAGCACTTTAAAAAATGGTCATGTGAATCAGTGCAGCATTACATGTAATGTAACCCCGGTGATAGAGAAACTTCACCCTTACATCCTGTTACACAGTGTCTGTCTTTGTACTCGTTTTTCCCCACTGAGCCATTGTGTCTGCATTTGCCGATGTTTTGACAGTGTCAGTTCTTCCTCATACCTGATCTGGTCTAATGGCAATGTGATGCTTCTCTGTGCATGAAAGAAACCAGTGTGAAAAATGTGCAAGAGTATGCAACTGCTTGAAGGCAAGATTAAAATATAGTTTGCTTTGGCGGGCAATTTGATGGTTATACATAACAAATGGTGACAACTAAGGTAATTAACTGGGCATTGTGCTGTATTTCAGTGCAATGGATGGCATCTTAATATCACATGTGAGTTAATTTGTCTAAATCTATGAGGAAACAGTATTTCTATGTGAATGCAGGTCTGAAGAGGAACAAGGAAACAAAAGCCATTTTAAAATAACAAAAGCTAAGAAAAGATGGCTCTCCCTGCATTCACTTTTACACAGATATGCAATACTAACATGCAAAGGACTACAAACAATGCCGATATGGAAAGCATATTGTTGTTCAATCTTCAGTACAATCCAACTCACCTCATAATAATAAAACCATTATGGACACATGATTAGTGAGGTGGTGTTGTAAAAGCACCAGGCAAACTTGTTGTACATACGAATGAAAAAGAACAAACGTGTATGACCACCTTGCAGAATATAAGCATTCCCTTACATAACTGTCATCTTGGCTCCATCATGATAAGACTGCCAAACAAAAACCAAAAAAAAAAAAGTAACACTCCCTATGACACATCTTTCTACTTAAGAAAAAAAAGCATTAGCATTTACCTAAAAGATTAGTTACACGGACCAATCAAAAGCACCAAACTTGCTTTCTAACAGTTTATATCTAAGAAATGATTCGAACAGATTTCCTCATGGACACATGCTAGTGTTTGTCAATGAGCGCCTGTGTATTCTTTGAGGTACAATAACATCTCCCAGTCCCTGCACTTCATATTAAACACAAACATTAACTGTAGGCTACAACACGTGCCATTAATTATGTGCCTTGTTTTGTAGCAAGCACAGAAAGATATTGGTTAACATCCTTTTTGCTTCAAGGTTATTGACCTGTGGCTTCACTCTGTGGTTGGTTGATGTCCAAACACACTCAGTCATGTTGTAGTGGTGGAAATTCCAGCTCCTGATAAGGAGGTGACATACACACATCAACTTCACTCTTTTTCCACACACATCTAACTCACTGCATTCGGTGCCTCGTACTGGCTCTGGTAGTCCAGTACAGGCCCCAGGGTTCTGTGGGATGGCCACTCTCCACCGAGATCCTGTGCTGTCACACTCTGTGTACTCATAGTAGTAATCCGCCTGCCAAGGAGACACACAAGACATAAGAAGTCAGTGACCACAGCAGGCTTTGACCTAAAACATGAGTAAACATAGGCCAGAGGCAGGTCAGCAAACATCTCCACCCAAATGAAAGCACCAAATCATCTCTTCCAGATAAGAAACTTCAGCAAATCAGGGCAGCCTAGGGGAATGGTGCTACTACATTAGGAACTAACAATGCACTACTACCATATCCAGCTGCTAATGACTGCAAAACATGAGTGCTGGTCACGATGTTATCTCTCAAGCTAAAACCACTCTTCTGCCCCTGGTCACAACATACCATCTCCATGGTGATGGGAGTAGGGGTGATGGCAGCAGTGGGCTGCTGGTGAAAGAGACTGAGTCATTTTACCAGCAGCTTTTAACATTTCAAGTAGGATCACTTAGACATTTGATTATTGCATGTAATCGTTTTCATCTCTGGCCCGTGAGTAAAAAGCATCAGCCCAATCTTCTTGATTCCACTGAGCTTTTCATCATCTTTGTGTCTACAGAGGCGGGTGGCCTAATTTCTGACAGTTTACATAATGCTATTCCTTGAGCCAAACCAGATTTTGACACCCCGGCACATGCAGGCTGTTGTGTGTGGAATGATTTTCCCTGGTTTATGTGGGTCTAGTGGTAGAGCTCAGCAACACTTTCTGTTAAAGGACATGAGAAATAAGGCTAAATCAAGCATACTAGTGGACAAACTGTGTTTTCTGCTGTAGCGATTTAGAAAAATCATCAGGATTGTGAACTGTGCAACACTAAACCCTTATCTCCTGCAACTCCCATAAGAGCTGTGGTCAGTCACTAATGTGGCAGCTGTTCAATATTCATCTCATATCATGATTCAGCAGAGTCTTCTTCTGAATAAATTTCTTTTAACCTAAATATCAGCTCTGGTACAACTCCCTCCCCCCAAAAAGAGCCTAGATACAGAAGAGCTAAAGCTGCACAATGATTTACCACCATATAGGACCTAACTAGAGGGCTGCAGTAATCTCTTTGTCAGTGTGAAAATAGAGACTTAGCCAATAACTTAGAGGAATGTTGCTCCCCTATCTCGGGACACCTCTGTGTGTGTGTGTTAACTGTGCTGCCTAGAATGAGGAGGTGTTGAGCTGAGCCGAACCAGAGGGAAGGAAAAGCCAGCTCATGCAGGAAACTGATAACTTTACAGCACTGAGTGGTGAAGTTCAACAAACAGCAGACCCAAACAGTGATTCACGCTCCTCCATGTTGTTCACATTTTTTAAACGGAAAGCAGTGGTAAGGTGTCTTTCTTCCCACCTGCTGCAAATTATAACATGGGACTCAAAACACTACACCAATAAATGGACCCGGAAATGTGTCATCAATTTTAATCGTATTTGTGGTCCCTAGATTAAAAACTCGCTTAAGCCTGCGCAGTCCCAGCAGCTGCGTTTTCTTTTTTGATGTATAAAAATTGTCAATTATTTGCTGCACCGATAAACACTAATACAGCTGAGAGCCTCACCTCACTACACTGCTGCTGTCCTTTGGCCCCGTCCATCAGCTGGAGCGTGCAGAGGATGAGAGCGCAACGACCGACGAGCCAAGCCGAGGTCTGCATTGTAGATCATCGAGAGGGGGGGGGGGGACACAAACAAACACACACACAAAATAAACTCAATCCAGGAAAAATGAAAGTATCATGAACTTGAGCCCGGTTTGACAATTGCTTCTGTCGCCTCTTGCTCGTAGATAGTTCCCCAGCCTCTCCACCTGCAATTACCCTGCGCGCTCCAGTGATGCCTCATCACATTCAAGCAGGGTAAGATTTTTTTTTTTTAAGTGCTTCCGGTTAAGGTTTTCAAAATAAAGTTTGGTTGATGATTTTGTGATAGTCGGTAGTGATTATTTTAATGCATCTTTTTGTATTATATTATTATTGTGATATATATGTGTTTAGGAACATGCATATGTTCATTGCAGAAATTACGCCTGCAGTTTTCATAAAGACAGCATTAATGTGAAGGTGAAATAATGCTCCTTTCTATCGATGTTGGTGTTATTTTTTTCTTTTGCGTGTCTTTGATCCTGACGCTTCTGCCGTGTTGCTAAAAAATAAATAAATAAATAAAAATAAACCTGGCTATCATTAAAAAAAATAAATAAAAACTGTATATTCAAAATATAATTTATTAAATATATGTTTAGTAACATATTAGATATAATATTGAGGACTAAAGACAAACGATCAGCGCATTTTTGGGGTAGGCCGCTGTGATATTGGACATTTTGAAAAGATTTTTCCATGATCTTGAGAGCATCTTCAATTTGATATTGTTCCTGAACACTAGTGACTGTTGTGCACATCATTGACCACCAGAGGGAAACAAAGCTCTGCAACATTACTGTGGGATGGCTGTGGCTGAGCAGCTGTGTTATGTTACCTACTGCCTGTGCAACGAACATTAAATTTGTATTTTGTATTTCGTGTCTGAAGTGAGTAATTTATGGATATAAATGTTCAGCGTGCAACTCTGAAAGTCTAGCATAGTAAGTGTAGTACTTCCAACTGATGAAACTTTGTCAGGAACCTCTATATAAACAAAACAAAATAAATAAATAAATACATTTCATTAAATCACAAAATGCTCTGGTGAATATTATGACCTTTGTGTTGTTAGGGTCAGTTTTGACCCAGTTATAATATAAGATTATAAAACAATAATTAGAGCCAAAACTGAAATTATGAACACACTGTGAGCCCACTAACACTGTCAGAGAGAAGTTAGGGGCTTATCTCTGCACCTGTTTGTCCTCTTCCTTGAACAAACAGCCCGCTATATCCCTACTGCTTTTCTTGATAGTCACTCATATTCTGCTTCCAAAGACTGAAAAGGTACATGTACAACATGTAAGGCATGTACAGACCAACTCAGTTTAGTTGGTGACTTGCAGAGTACAGATCTCCAGTTTGCAGCATTCAAAAATGAGAAGAAGAGTTACAATAAGTCAAGCTCATCATCATATCTTTGCTGAAGATGAGGTAGAGGACACAAGTAGAGCAGCCTAGCATTATGGATTAGCCAGTTTCTGAGGAGGAGAACGGTATAGAGTTTGAACCAGAGGACACGGACACATCTGATGACTCTGATGAGGAGGTCACAGGTGCTGAAGCTGCTACTGCTCCTGCTGAAACATACAAATTCAAAAGTGGTAACATCTCTTGGAGCACAGTGTCTCCTGCGTTACATGATAGGGCAGCTTCTGCAAATGTCATCAAAATGACCCCTTGGATTCCAAGTTTGCTGTGACAAGAATAAGGGACATCAACACATGTTTTGATCTGTTTATGCCATTGTCATTAAAGAAAGTCATCATTGCTATGACAAACCTTGAAGGAAAAAAGTTCATGAAATTTGGAATGACACTGATGGGGAATACCTTAGATGCTTAGATTGGTGTTCTTCTTCTCGCTGGAGTGTACAGATCCAGCAGTGAGGCCACTGATAGTCTCTAGGACGCGTCAACAGGCAGAAATATTTTCTGGCCAACAATTTCACTTCAGACCTTTCGAATGATTTCAAGAGTCCTCAGATTTCACAACAGAGATACTAGAGCAACATCTGACAAGCTTGCTCCCATTAGGGATGTTTGGGAGAGATGGGTGCAGCTCCTTCTACTGATGTTCCTGTGATGCAAAAACCTGCTATGCATGGAATCTACAGATTTACACAGACAAATCTGTGTGTGGTATCCCTGAGAAAAATCAAGGAAAACGTGTAGTCCTTGATATGACTACTGGACTGTGTTTTTTGTTTTTTTGTTTTTTTACCAGCTCTGACCTTGGGCAAGAACTTTTCAGGAGGAAACTTGCCATGGTGGGCACAAAAAAAATCTAAACCTGAGCTGGCCCCTGAAATTTAGCAGATGAAGGACAGGGCTCCACTTTCTTCAAAATTTACTTTTATAGACACCACCATTGTTGTTACATATTGTCCAAAAAAAAAAACTTTTTGAAAAAATGACTTTCTTGCCCTTTTCTTGAAGTAAATATATGGGTCAAAATTGACTGATAACACCATGGATGTTACTATAGTTAATAATATTAAAATAAATTTTTAAAAATTATTTTAGAAATGTGTTCTAATGCTTCTTAGTAATAGTAAGGTAACACAACTACACAATTTATTTATATTTTTTTATATTTATATTGAAAATGGGAGGTATACTGTAAAAAGAAAGGCCCTGGGGGCCACACCAAAAATATTAAAACCAATCTTTTCATGGATAAAGAAGCCTAACAAGGTAACCAAGAGGTAACAAACAAACTGGATGATAAACTATTGTTTTGAAGGTATTTTTTTGGCTGATTTAAGGCATGGGTCAAAACCGACCCATTAACATGAGAGATAGTAACAGAAAGCTCACACAAGAGGAAGGTTATGCTCATTTTTTGGTTATGAACAGAAATTTGAGTTTGCCAGACAGGGTTACCACTGGAGCCCTAACAGACAGAAGATTTCTCAAGCTGACAAATAATTTGAGCCTGAAATAGAAATTGATGTAAGTTAGTTTAATTTACATTTGCACTTATTTCAGGTAAGCCTGATGCAATGCGTGTGATGTCTTTTTTGTACACTGAGAACATTTGAAATTTTGGAAGCCTGCCAAACTGACAAAGGATTTATCTCTGTTGAGTGCCATGAAAATATGATACATAACATTATAAAAAGTTGTCACATGTTTTTATTCTTGGCTATAAAGTCCCTATAGCCCTCTATATCTCTGTTTACATCCCTATACAAAAAAAAGCTCATGCATGTTTTATAATAACACCCTGGTTCAATTTGTCAGGGTGTGCATTACACCTATTGCACCAAGCCGCTTAAAAAACATGGGAGAGCAGAATGAGAGAGCAGCTCTGTGCCTACAGTTATATCTGATTTTGTAACAGAAATGCACATTATGAGTCGTTACCAGTTTTCTTCCTAATGTTCAATTTAATGGACAGAAATTATAAATGAACTCGATCATCTGAGCAAAGCATTGTGTTCAATATATAAATGTTTATCAATTAGTATCAATTAGCTGCATTTCTTTAGTCATCCAGACATTAATCTTTCTTAGGGAATGGTAAACATATAGGTGTCATCATCTCGTTTAATTGTTGTGTCTGGCGTTTCCCCTACAGTCAGCAATACAAACTAGTTCCCAGACCAAAATGTCACCAAGAACTTGAATGTTAGAACTGACCCATCTTTCCCACAAGACTGAACCTGTCCACCCCATTGTGAGAAAATATATAAAATGATAATACTTCCAGGTGCGGTGGTTAGCACTGTTGCCTCACAGCAAGAAGGTCCTGGGTTCCAATCCACCACCTGGCTGGGGCCTTTCTTTGTGGAGTTTGCATGTTCTCCCCGTGTTTGTTTGGGTTCTCGCCATACTCCAGCTTCTTCCCACAGTCCAAAGACATGCAGTTAGTGGGGTTGGGTTAATTGGTGATGCTAAATTGGCTGTAGGTGTGAATGTGAGTGTGAATTGTTGTCTGTCTGTGTTGGCCCTGCGACAGACTGGCGACCTGTCCAGGGTGTACCCTGCCTCTCACCCTATGGTAGCTGGGACAGGCTCCAGCCCCTCCCGACCCTGAATTGGATAAGCGGAAGAAAATGGTGGGATAATAGTTTCAAGAGGGGAAAAAAATGCCCTGCAGGCTGCATAATCAACTGGCTTTCCTGTGGAGCTCATGTGGATAATTTATGACATGCTGCATTAAAGTGAGTCACAAGCCTTGTCCACGGTGCTAGGACTTCCCTTTGTTCACACACTGACAGGCAGGATTCCTGCTGTTAAATTCGCGTGGGTTGAAATTTTACCTGGCTTGACAGCATATACCCTTTCTGACATTAATTTTGATGCAGGAAACTTGGCAATAAATTCTATCTTTTCAGTTGAATACTGGTTTAACTCAGAAAACCATGCACCTGGCACCAAATAAAGAATATAATTCATCTTTAATAAGAATTGCACTTTATTTTATTCCAGCTAGACCATCAGAAATATTTTATTGGCATATACAGTATAATTGAGTTATAAAATATGATTTCTGAGCCTATAAAGGTTGCATCAAAATTTGTCTGCAGAACTGGTTCAATTCTATTCATATCCAAAGAAACAGTCCAATCTATAACCAAAGTAAGAATAGCATGTGTTGGGTCATAATGCTAAAATTGATAGTCCTATCTTATTGATATTGATATCTATATTGATAGTCTTTGTCTTATGAAAAATTATTAACCAACCTAACGACGGATGCAATTCTGCTTTATGTGATTGTATGAATATTTAATTAGCTGCCACCTAAAGGCAGCTGGGTTTCTCCCGTCTCACTTTTTCTGAGGACTGATGCCAGCCTCCACTCTTTCTCTCTCTCTGCATTTGTCTATCTATCCATCCATCTCTCTCAAGCTCTCTCTTTTTCCCCCTTTCTCTTTCTCATCTGAGGCCTATCACTTACGGTGTTTGCCTGTAACTTGAACTCTCATATTCAACCATCTGTAACACTGCAATAACCTTTACACCCTGGGCTGCTGCTCTGTGATCAGATGAGTTCATTAATTAATAGTGGTGAAGTGTAGGGCAAGTGTATTAGTAACTGACCCTGAGTCAGATGGTAACCAGAGTCCAGCTGGAACAGGCTGGCCCAACCCCAGCCTCCAAATTCACAACAGGCCAGGGACTACCTGATCAAGTAATGAGACACCAAGCGACTCACACATACACATAAAACCCTGAGACACTCATACTCATGCAGGTTGTCAGGGTGGCAGACAGAGGACTGAGAATATCTGAGGAAATAATGACTTTGTGTAGTCAAAAAGAATATTTGTAGCAACTTGAAAAGCAACCTATTTTGGCTGACACATTTTTGATTTTTAAAGACAAGTCTGGAATATACCAATGAGCCGTTGATCAGGCTGCTTCTGGACAAGTGGACACTTAATGCATTTATAGCATAACTGGCATGGATGAAACAAAATGTCTTTCCTGAATATCAAGATTTTTGGGGGGTTTTTTCCACACATCACATCACAACTTTCTAAAGGTTTGGCTTGTTCCTGTGTGATGCCTTTTAATATTATAAATAACTAACTGGCAATAGCTCAGACTCTAGTGCTGGATGATCCTCAAGAAGCTACTACAGATTTACTGCATTTCTAGGAAATCACATATCTGCCTGATGTTAGATCCTTCAGGATTTATTTTATTTATTCTCTTGGTTATTTCTGAATCTGCCAGCATGCATGGACTACCTTGCTCATCTCTAGGTCATTGTTTTGGTAATCCATCTGATGTTAACACTGATCCAGCACCGTCTATGGAGCCAAACAACTCCAGGCAAAGCAGAAATAGCCATGAACTTCCAGCAGCAGATCCAGTTATATCACAGCCAGAAGCCCTACCAGACAGCCTGCAGGAACTTCAGCATAAACAGCTTCAGAGGGCTGTCAGCTGTACCTCCACCTGCTCCTCCAAGACCAGAAAAATAAATGGTACCAACTCAAACTCTGTCTGCCACATGCAAGATAAAAATGATGACCCATACTTTGAGTCACCTCCATTGTGCCGTAGCATCTCTGAGATCTCAGACATCAATGAGCTGGAGTCTGAGTGCAGTCCAGAGCTGGAGCTCAAATATACTCAAATTCCCAGACCCTCCATTGTTATCAGACATAGTGAGGTAAGAAATTTGTGGCCAATATGGTCACCCTAACATACAATTCACTATTCATGGGTCAGACCATGCATCCAGGGTTGTAACACTATTATGCTGAAAATATATATCCACACACAGACATATAAACACTTGCAAACATACTTAAAACCATCTTTGTGGTATCATTTGCTGCAGAAGGTGTCATCAGGAATGCATTTTTCCACACACACGTGCACAAAGAAATAATACCAGCCACACTGTCACAATTCATAATTATGACTTTGACTGTTTGTTATTTAAAAGATGTGTGCTGTTTTCTTCATTTTCCTTCTTAATAGGGCACTATATTGATGTAATGTATTACATAACCACAAGGGGGCATAGAATCCAAAGAAAACTGTTAATCCAGCCTGTATGGGATTTGCAAAGAGTAAACTGACTGAATCAAACTAATTCTTTTCTTATCAGCATGAAACTAAAGTTGCACCACCACCACCGCCACACACACAGACTTATTTTGCAGCCAGAGCAGTCACCAGGCGTAGATACTATGTCAGATACTATGTCAGTAAAATGTGTCCTGAGCTCCTGTTAAACATGATCTCTGTGTCCTGATCTTTCTAAACACATACATCTGTGCCGTTCTCTGTGTGTGTCTGTGCATGTATGTTTCTGTGTTTTCAAAACTGCTATTTATAAAGTCTTTAGACAATCTACACAAGATTTTCCTCCTTGTTCCAAGAGCAGGATGGCAAATTATCTAAGCCAAACTGCAGTGGAAATTCCAGAAGGAGGAGGGGTGGTGTATTAATAAGAATCCTTCTGAAATGTTAAAAAAATGCCCAGTACTCCGAGACCTATCTGTGGGTCTTAAGTTGATTTTTTTTTTTTTTTTTGTTATTTCTATTAAGTTTAAGTTATATTAAACAAATGATGGGTTAGTGTGCCAATTTATTGTGATACTAGAGGTTGGTATGAGGATTCCTTACTCCTTGACAGACTAAAACACTATAACCATTATTCAGCAGTTCATATAAAAGCACCCTTTGACCTTGTATGGCCTTGAAATTAAACTGTAGCAGAACTACACACTGGCCAACAGTACAGTGCATGTTTGGATTATAAGCCTATAAATACACATAGGAATCCCTGTACTAAATATACACATTATTACGCTGAATCTCATTCTCATTTTCTGTGGTAAAAGGAAAGAGGTTGCACAATCTTTACTTTCACAAGTCTGCATAACACCCAGAGTTGCTTCCTCATCTTGACAACAGGTTCATGCTCACTGGACCACGTTACATGAATTGGTCATGTGCACTACCATTATGCTGTAGCACTCCATCAGGTTATCAGCTAACTACTTACAGCCAGAAGTCTTTCTGACTCCTACCCTCAAGGCATGAATTAATGCCCCCACTGTTGTAGAGTTCAAGGAGTGGAATGTGACAATATGACCTTTTATGACAGCCATGAGAATATTGTGCAGTATGTCAAGTAAGAGAAATGAGTAGGTGTGACTAACAGAAGGTGACTTTTGAGTAACTGTGGTCATCCGTGGAGTCATTCCACAGTGTGTAATGCTTTGGACTTAATCATTAGTGTTTTTGTTAAGACTTCCAGTATAACAGATGCAGCTTTGATCTCTTTGGCCCAAAGGCTTCATCTGTGTGTCTGTGTGTGTCCGTATCAGTGATACAAAGATAAATCCGTTACAGCATTTATCTCTGACTTCTCCCGTGAAGCCGGACATGTTTATGGAATACTTCCTTTATCCAGAGCCAACTGCTGTCATATCTGCGCATTCTGCACAATACACACACACAGGCACACACACACCCAACACACACACACACACACACACACACACACACACAAACACACGCACAGGAAGAATGATAAGATGGTTCATAAAATATTTGTTTCCACTGTAAACGATCACACAAATTCTTCTGTATCACTCTCTATCACACAGACACTCACACATGTCCAGAACTTACAAATGCAATATCAGACAGTCATTTCTTGTTTTGTTGGCAGCATAACAAAGGGTGATAAAATCTAACTTCAAGTCTCTTAATAGTCTCCTTTGACCACATAGCTATTACTTCTTCCTGAAATTATTCATGGCAAAAATGTTTGGCATACTGTTATTTCTATATAAGATTATTAAAAATAGTATTTAGTATGTTATTAAGCATGACTAGTGTCCCCATTTTGTCGTTATTGTGTGTA